>JABJVR010001392.1:0-19245 GCA_025773905.1 Chitala chitala
CTGTGGTGTAGAACATGCACCCTGTTGCTGTGGTGTAGAACATGCACCCTACTGCTGTGGTGTAGAACATGCACCCTACTGCTGTAGTGTAGAACATGCACCATGCTGCTGAAGACCCTGTGATTAAGACCCGAAACTGTACTGTTGTTTCCTACAATGGGAACTAAAGCTTTTGTGTACATCTCTCACTCACCTTTCATTAAGCTTTGAATCTGAAGAAAATTAATAAAGGGGGGTCTACTGAAATAAGCAACACGTGGTTCAGTGTTGCCTCACATCTCAGTGTCAGTCTTAAGTCATACTTTGAGGATCCATCTTGAAGCGTTTGTAGTGTATGCCTTATGATAATTCAGTACGTGTTAGGAGGGTCGGGAGGTGTGGAAGACATAAATATGTGGAATGTCATGTTTGACCTGATGTCTCGTGTTTATTTGGTACTTTTAGACAGCACCATTTAAAACCTGTGTGAAATAATTACCTTCAAAGCTGGAATAAAGTAGGTATAAACACTTATTTGTGTCTTTGTTTACTTACAGAAATTTGATTGGTTTTCAGACCATTCTCTTACACCAGGAAAATGACACACCCCCAAAGTGCAAGGCTAACAATGTGATTTTCACCAGTCTTAGAAGCAGGAATCACGTCTCTGTCCTGGTTTCACATGAAGGAAAGACGTTGGTTTCTGTCATAAAACAAACCGAGACATGTTAAGTTGGCTCTAACACACTAAACATCCAAAAAGAGTTAGCATCCACTCCAACACAAGGTGATAATAATTTCAAAACCCATATTCTTATGTAAGTGGCACTGTTAGTGACTGTCTAAAATGAATGTTTCAGCAGAGGCCAGGGTCCAGCGGGATGCTGGAATGTTCTCGGATTCGCTGCAGCCCCCTTTAAGGACAAAGCGAGTGACTGCTATTTAACCCCACCACTGTGAAAGGCAGCATTAGGAGCATGCTAATTAGGTACAAGCATGGTAATTAGGTACGAGCATGCTAATTAGGGAAATGACCTGGAAGTTCTGTGGAAAAACAAAAAAAGGACGCAGTTTGAGATGTGGTTCTCCTGCAGATTTCAGAAGCATGTCTACAAAGGCACACTCCTTTTGTCATGTATAGTGTATATTCACAAAAAAAAGTCTGGCCAGTGTCTTCTTAGAAAATGGTAATTAATTAATGTTTATGTATCATGCTCCAATTTAATTGGCCTGCTCTAGACTGCTCAGAGCCCCAAATAAGAAGTTAAGCAACATTTACATCAGTGTAGAGCCAAGGCCGACTTAACGCATTCATGGTCTGAACCCTGAATGAGTGGGGTTAAACAGCAAACCATGGGATTAATGGACCTCATCTGACTGCACCCCAGACCCGCTTACCCAGACCCATACTCCTGGGGTCAGGGGTTACAAAGGTTCAGGAGTTATTATGGAGGCCCAGTATGCCTCCTGTACCAGGACCGACAGAGGAAATCCTACAATTAGATGATTAGGCAGAATGGTCCTAAACACTGCCGGCACTTTAAAGAACAGGACATCTCATTTAAGAGCACTAAGGACTGACAGCAAACCTCCTTAAAGGATTTCAGCATGTTTGTTTGAATTCCTCCTTCGCTTTAAAGTTTATTTCGCACCCACTTTCCTGTTCAGGTGTCAGCTTCTTCTTGTTCGCTAATTACTGAATGTTATAATGCACCTTTTTCATGAAATAATGGGTGGAAAAGCAGTTTTCTTAACTCCTTAAACTGACGCTGCATGTACTGACCAAGTCAAACTTCCAGGAACGATCTGTCTACAACTAAAATTCAATTCACGTGTTTCAAAAGCAGTATAAACCCTATAAACAGAATGATTTACAGCATGTCCTCTGGGTCTATGCTCTAAACATTTGTTCAAGTGTTAAATTGAGTCTGTTTTAGTTCTAGTAACTCATGACCATGGTCTGTGAAATTCCATACAGTTCAACTTTGTAGGAACAAACTAGGGTTTGGTTACTTTCTAAACCAGTTGCCTGCAGGGCCATCTACAGGCAGAGCAGGGGGTTGCACGATCAACATTAAAGGCTGGACGACAGCACATGGCAGGAAACGGAATGCAAGTTAACGTTAAACGCTTTGTGTCTGACAGCTGCGCTTGTATCCAGATTTTTCTGAAGACTACCACAGCCTTTTTGACGGGACATTACATGAAATGTTCTGTTTAGATGGGTACCATATTCTTTTTTTTCCGCTACTCCCTGGCTTATAACAATTTTCCCAACCCTTTCAACCCACGCCGAAGCCCCGCGCAGCCGTAACCGCTGGGCCCTGCCGTTTGATCATGTTGTATTGTTTTGTTTTTTTGTTATTGTTTTAAGCGTGTGGGACATTCCTGCTCCTTGTGAACTTTCGGCTCAATTGCAAACAGCTGCTCGCTCCCGTTTGACTGCGCGGCGGCTGTCCCCCCCGGGATCGCTCCTTTATTTATTTATATGAAATTATTTCGCCGGGAGAGCCTCTTTCAGGTGTCACTTCTCATTTTCCCCGTGGAGCTGAGGGGCGCGTTCTCGCTCACAGGGGACGCGCCTGGGCTGTAAGTGGGGTTGAGGACCAGACGGTTGGAGAGGCTGCACGGTGAGGATGGAGTGCACCTCCCGAAGCGCCCTAACGGGATCTGCTGCTGCTGCGAACGGATGCATTGACATTTTTGAGAGGCTTACCCAAAAGAAGATTTTCAAGGCGGCTACGAGGCGCCCGCAATGTTTAATTGCTCGATATAACATCATAAATCTGGCATTGTTTTGTCACTTATCCGGAGATGTCTGCTTTAGAAAATCCCATAAATGTGCGCAGCGATTTATCTTACAACTGGACCAGGTTTCAACGGTTCACAGAGAAGCACCAAAGCATTCCCAAAATTGCAAGTTATTTCCGCACGAAGTGCAAAATTCAGGATGTGTGGCGCATATTTCTTTGTTGAGAAACACCCTTGGCAGAATGGAAGGCCCCTGTTTGCAAATCATCCATATTTCAAATAAATTGCGTAATTGAACAAAATATAATGGGCGCACATTCCTTATTTAAAACTGATGAAAGGAAAAATCATAATGCATGCAACTGCGTTCTCAGCCGAGATCTTAACGAGGTCCCACAAAATCAAGCTCGTTTACAAGGTTCACTGCGGCGTCAACTTGCAATGATGTAAAACGGTAATTTCAGTGCTTTGACGAGATGAGTTTGCTGACGTTTTATTTTAAAACGCAGGTCAATCGGTAAGATCTCGGGGGCTGAACAAACAAGGTTGCAGATGGCGCTCTGTTGTGATAGCCAAAGTTAAACAGGAAACAAGACAGAACAGAATTATTTGAAAGAATGGGTTAATAAGTGTGTATTTGTCTTCTTTTTTAAGACAAAATCTGTGCATGGCTCCAAATAGGCGGTGAGGAGATGTAACTGGGGAGCTACAACAGTACCATTAATTAAGCAAACGAAAACGCTACAGGTGTAAACGTCGTGCTGTTTTCAGTGACCTAACACATCCCATATGCTAAGTGTATATACTGTACAGCTGTGTGGTGATGGTCCTCAGACCTTTGATAACAGTCACAGGTTCCTCCCAGAGCTGTGCAGTGACAGACTGGTTCTGAGTCCTGTTTTTGTGGTTCCCTTTTGGTAAACATGATGTTAGTGAGCTGTCCGTAGCTCAGCCCCACACAAAACCGTTCCGTAGCTCAGCCCCACACAAAACCGTTCCGTAGCTCAGCCCCACACAAAACCGTTCTGTAGCTCAGCCCCACACAAAACCGTTCACTAAATAGGAACACATTTAAACATGACACTGGTGAGGATGACTACCAAGAACCAGGTTTCCATCACAAGAATGTTTCATTTTACCTTTTGCTTTCTGAAATTTGCATCCCAGTGTAAGCATGGTCCTCCCCCTGAAACTGGAAGAATGAAAGGGTGTAAATGCAGAACGGCAGAAGTGAACGACAGTCTCAGATGGTTGTGTACGTTAAAGTTTGTGGATGTTTGAGCTCGGGTCATGTGAATGAGTAGAGAAGCGGATATATTTCACAATCAGCTGTCCCTGGTCCACACTGAAGGGCGGTGGGGGTAGGAGGAGGGCTGGTTGAGTCATGCTCTGTCTCCAAGAGTGCTTGGCATCTGTCTGAGTGCGGGGCAGGTTTGTCTTCACTGAAGGGGGAGTGTTTAATGTTCAAGTTCTGAGGAATACACTCCGTTTCCCTACCGGCGAACTAGATGACAAAAATTAACAGACGGGGTGGGCGAAGCCTGTTTTCCCGCCCATGCTGGAAGACCTGTGGCCATGATGTCACGTGTCCATCGCTTTCTCAGCGCCCAACCTAAACTAGTCACCTGGTAGGATCATGTCCCAGGATGGCAGCACAATGTAAAGCGGACGTAAGGAGGACTCAGGAACATGCAGGATGCGGTCCGGTCAGCTAGAAACACATCTGCCTCCACATCAGCTGTGCATAGGCTGTGTCACTCTCATTATGTCACATCAGCATGTGGAGGGTTAGCAGACAGTTAGCAGACAGTTAGTAAAGAGTTTGCAGACAGTTAGCATACGGTTAGTAAACCGTTAGCAGACAGTTAGCTGAGAATTAGCAGACAGCAGAGAGTTAGCAGACACTTAGCAGACAACAGATAGTTAGTAGAGAGTTTGCAGACAGTTAGCTGAGAGTTAGCAGACAGTTTGCAGACAGTTAACTGAGAGTTAGCAGACAGTTAATAGAGAGTTAACAGACAGTTAGCAGAGAGTTACCAGACAGCAGACAGTTAGTAGAGAGTTTGCAGACAGTTAGCAGAGAGTTAGCAGACAGCAGAGAGTTACCAGACAGTTAGCAGACAGTTAGCTGAGAGTTAGCAGACTGTTAACTGAGAGTTAGCAGACTGTTAACTGAGAGTTAGCAGACAGTTAGCAGACAGTTTGCTGAGAGTTAGCAGACAGTTAGCAGAGAGTTACCAGACAGCTGAGAGTTAGCAGAGAGTTAGTAGACAGTTAGCAGACAGTTAGCTGAGAGTTAGCAGACAGTTAGCAGAGAGTTAGCAGACAGTTAGCAGAGAGTTACCAGACAGTTAGCAGAGAATTAGCAGACAGTTAGCAATGCCATGCAGGATGATAGCTGCTTTTTTTTTGCTTGCTTACTTTTTTTCCCCTCTTTAAAACTTAGTTTCTTACTTGGCATGTTTTACATCTGCCAAACTCTAGTGTTTTTCTTATTTATCTATATTCCAGATGAGAGAAAGAAAAATTCTTTATATTCCGAAACACCTTGGGAAAACGGGGGGGGAAAAAAAACATTGTGGTTTGAGACAGTTGACAGCTTGTCAGAAATGCATTCCTCTGTGTTATAGCTCTGTGTGCTACAGAAATAGGACCACAGTCTATCCCATAACCACATATTAATACATATCAGCCTGTTTTATAATTTATTCCGAAATCAGTTTTTATGCCATCTTCACACTTGCTGATCACATAACGTATCATTATTAAACCTTTCTGTTCTGGTTATATGGGTTTGACAGTTTACAGTTCACAGTTTGGAGTCAACTGCTGAATGCTGCTTGTCCATTATTTAAGACTGTTAAATACTGCATATATTATTGCACACTCTTAAAATAAAATTGTCATTCTTCTTAAAGACAGATTTTTATCATAAAAATTAATTATTGGCAATTTAAAAGTGTTTGAAGTCAAACTGCCTGGAACAAAAATGGTAATTTGAGTGTTTGTGTGTTCGTCTTGAATCTCAGATGAAATTGGGATCCGCGCTTGTGTTGTACACCTTCTGTGCATTGTGCTGATCCGGTCCTTAGATGTGAAAACTAATTCTGCTCGGTCTCATTCTGGTATCGCCGCACACTGTCAAACCTTCCTGCTTTCCCTTTTTCACCCTTGAAGCTGAAGATGTAAATTTGAGCCTAGCGACAGCACCGTTTTTTGTCCATACTCTCTTGCTCTGGGTGTATCCAAAAAGGTCATTTGCTGACTGTCTAAAGAGCTCCATTAAAGGGTAACTGTGTGTTTTGGAGTACGTACGTATTTTACAGGTTACCTGCAAAACATCACGAGTAAATGAACCTGGCAAACATCTTTGTAAATCAGCGAGATGACCAAGTGTACAGAGCAGAGATGTTCTTGCTGAAATGTAGCTTTCCCTGAGATGCGGAGCAAAAAAATACCTCTTTTCCCTAGACTCTGACAATCTGAACAGGATCGGTCTTTTTGCAGGTGTTTTTCATGCGTTTTGGATTCGTAACAGTACCCTTGACCTGTTTGGAATCTCCAGATACAAAACCTCCTTTGCGGCAGCAGCAAGGTATTCTGCAGACGGTTCCCTAGATGTGAAGAATCAGAAGGTCTTGTGTTTCTGGAACCAACCATGTCAGTGGAAGGGAGACGGACTACAGTTTGAGTCTGCTGTCTTTGTGGGCCATTTTGGATCGAACACAAAGAGGTGCAACTCTGGAGAGAAGAGGGGCAGTCCTCACTGAGGTCAGAACAGAGGGCACTCAGAAGCTTACGTCATACTGGTGGGGGTCCAAATACCCACCGAGGAACAAGTTTACTGAAGTTTGCTAACTTTGTTGAAGTCAGTGCAAAAGCAGTAGCTTTCACAGATCAGAGGTGTGAGTCACAGGGCCAGTTGGGGCTAATGTTGAAACTCTTGGTGCCAGCAGCTGACCTGTCGCTCTGTATCGACAGCAGATGTAAGGAAAGCATTGCCAAAAGTCAGTTAGCTATAAAATCCTTTCTATGTCCATCTCTGATTGTAGCACAGGCCCAGACTGGATAACCTACAGTAGTGAGGCAAAGTTGTAAAAAACGACGTTTTCTTTTTGTCGTTCTTGACTTCTGATGCTGTGCACAGAAATAGCTTTACGACCATTTTAAGGAGTAAACTTTGAGCAAGTCTGCACACTGTCCAGGCTTGGCAAAACTCATGAAAAATAAAATCACTTTTAATACCTGGACTATAACAGCACACCCTGTTTAAACCAGAGACAAGGTCGTCGTGGGTACTTTCTACCAGATTACAGGAATTCAGCTGTTTTTTTTTTCCTGGAGCAGAACAGATCCGGTTGAGGCCGAGTGTGTGCATAAGCGGTGTGTAAAACATTTGGGTTTGGGGACCCAGTTTGAGGGGCAGCACTGGGCAAGTAAATACAACATGAGATCTACTGGGTACAGAGGAGATCAGGAGGCTCATTAACCGCAGGGGGCCTGCAAAAGAAGCTGTTTGGTTCCAGGAGCACGTTGGAGGCTGCAGAAACTGGCCTGTCAGCTTCAGCCCAAGCAGGTTGGGCCATGCACAGGAGCAAAGATACGGCTGACTGAAACAAGAGGAGGAAAGGAGAAGACTGAAGCGGAGTAGCTGGAGGGCAGGGGAACGGACGCAGCTTTATTGCTTAATTATGGCCAAAATCTGAGATTGGTGACTTGGCAAAGGGGGGTGTAAGTAGATTGGCTACAGTCATTCTTCCTAACCTTGTCAGAGCTTTTGATTATGCCCCCCCACCCAGTCTTGAAAGGCTCGTAGGGCAGAGTCCATCCCTTCTGGATATGTAGAGGAGCCCCCCCCCAAGGCAAAGCACATGCTCTTCATGTCCCATGCAAGGGGTTCGGTCTTCAGCCACACAGGGACAAGGGGGGGGGGGTGGTCTGAAACATGTGGAACAAATTTCCCCCTCAAATGGTCTTTATTATTATTTAGTTCCTTTGTTGCTTTCCCAGTGCTCAGCTGCAGAACACAAAAGTAGATTATAACAACAACAGAAGGCGACATGTAACCAAAACAAATAAATGGGGTAGGAAGCGACTTCAAAGGAGCGTTGTGAAATACACAGTGCTCAGCTGCGAGGGCGACGTGCTTGTTTTGGTCACATTTCCAGTGATTTACGCTGGATGGTGATTTTTGTTGCCCGTGCTGCAATTTGTTACCCAGAAGTCTGAAGCTTAGCTGAAGTTTTGTCAGCAACTGAAAACAACATCTTTGGATGAGAAAACTGCAACTTCTAAAGCTGAAAAATACTGCAAAGCATTTTGTTTTTATGTCTTGCATGCCTAGTGCCAGCTCCCCTATGGATGTGAGGAGCTTTTCTGATAAAAGTTTGCTCTGGAGCACCCCCGGCCCCCCTCACCCTACCCGGAAAAAAAAAAAACAAAGCGTACTCAGGCGGTAAACCAATACGGCAAAATGCAGGGCTGGAGGAGTTAATGCGCTAACCTTCTTATAAATCTGTGTAAGCTCTCAACCTGCCCTTTGCCCCACCTTGTGTTGGTGAGCTCCCTGGGGGGCAGTAAACTGAACTCCTGAGGGGGGGGTGTGGTGGAGTTGCTCATAGCCTGGGCCCAGTGGTAGGAACCTGGTAGGACCAGGCATTACATGAGGAAGGCCAGACCCCAGTCTCCAGGGTCTGTCCTTAGAGTCGGGCTCCTGATTTGCAGGGCAGGAAGTGGTTGCTTGTTTGCCCTGGTAATTAACACCCCCCCCTCCTTACAGACCAGGAGCTGGATAAAGTGAGGGTGGGTCAGGGGACAGGCCCCAAAAATTGGAAGCTACCTCAAAGGGAGGACCAGCATGGAGAAACTCAGAATAATTACACCTCCTCCTCTCGGCTATTCAAGCCATTGTAAACAAGGCAGGGAAAACAGAGAGAATGCCCTTGGGTTCGATAGGGCTCAGTTTTATGGCCTGTGTGTGGAGCTCTCCTCATCTACAGTGTTGTACACGTTCCACCGTGTTCCTCATTCGTAGCGGTAGGTCAGCGGTCCTGCTTATCGTTGACATCGCTTATAAAATTTTCTGGGCATAGAATACTTCACGATTCCACGGATGATTGCATGGGACAGTACCTGAGGGGAACTGAACCGAGAAACAGAAGGTGTGTGAAATTCTTACATCCCAGTATAAGCTTAAAGCACTGCTACTTAAATTTTAGCTCATCTGTGACTTGCTCATCTGTGACTTGCTGTTTTTTCTACATGGTAGTTTCCACACTAAAGATGTTCAGTTTGAATGGCATTAGCGGGGGTTATGATCCCATGTTGTGCATGGCATCCCCATGACCCCTTTCTGGTTTCCCAGCATATGGAGCAGTTAACCTACAGGTGTGGTCGTCCTTTGCGAACGTGAGGTACTCGGATCCTGTAGTGCAGTTGGAGAAGGGGCTCTGCCTTTCCTGACCCCCTTCAGACCAGCATTAGTGTAGCACAGGCTGCTGCCTTGTGCTTCAGTTGTGTTTTTAGTCCACGAGGACAGGCCCTGGAGCTGGGGGGGCGGGGGGGGGCATTGATCAGAGGAAGCGGCCTGTAATCGGATCTGTCCCTGTGTCCTCCTGGTGGTTCTGCCTCAGTCCCCCTCATGGAGGTCCGTGAGCTGCTGGCCAGCCGTGACCCGACTACAAACATGGTCTTGTAGGCTTCAAACAGCTGTGGCTGTTCACCCACCAACAGGCAGGGCCTCTTTCAAAGTCCCTGTCTGCCACTATTTACAGTGCAGAGATGTTGTTGCTTTTAACGGTCATTCTGTGTTGTCTTCCTTTACGGCTTTTTCCCATTTTTTTGCGCCCATGTTTACCGAAGCCTAAGCTGACACAGGCTTTGCAGACCGTGCATCTATTTTCGGTTCTGATGTGACTTCAGAGCGTAACAAGCTGTTCGGGACACACAGACTCTGTTTACCGCTGTGTATTTGCATAAAGCAGACAGCTTTGTTTCAGAGGCTCTTCAGATCCAATTTCAAAACATGTTACTGGTTCACAGAAGACCATCTTCCTCTAAAGATGTCTACAACAGCTGACGACCATTAAGTCTACGGTAGACCGAAGAAAACCATTAAAGCAGATACTGTTTTGTTTAACTTTGTACGTATTTTGAGACTGATTTAACTAATCGTAGTCTCTCTTTTGTTATGCTACCACATTTCTTTACTTAAAGAGAGTTGTACCGTGAGGCTAACTTGCCTGCACTCTGCAACCGTTTTGAATGTTAATCCAGAGATGCTTCAGCCTCCAGGAATGCATTTACCTCTGTAACTTCTGTCCATATTTATGTCATTGAGAGATGTCATTAATTGGAAAGTGCATTAGTGGAACAAGAGTAGACTAAATACAACAGGAAGGAGAAAATAAACGGGGGAGCTGCTTTGAGAGGCGAGGGATTTATTTTGGGCCGGGCCGTCTGCTTCTTGCTTCCAGTACGTCCGAGTCAGGCCTGTTTGTTTATGCTTGTCTTTCCGCTTGGCAGCGAGGTGACGGAGATGGCCAGAACATCACGCAAGCAGGGAGTCCGAGAGTTACGGTGGCCCTGGCTTTGTAAACAAACAACATGGCCTCCCTCTCCTGTCCTCGTCGCCTCCTCCAACGCAGCTTGATGTCCATGTCTGCGAGGGCTTAAGCATGTCTCAGGTCGCCTCATGCTTCCCAATTTGTCAGGAATGTATTTAATTAATTAATTTATTTTTTGTCTGCGTGGGGAAGGGGTACTGTTTGCAGGGAGGATTTGGAGCAGAGTGATGAGCGGTCGGGTACTGGCTCGCTCGCAAGTGTCGTTGGATGTTGAGTGCTTTTCTAAGCAGAAGTTTGGAGTCCAAATGTCAACAGATAAACAGTGTTGAAGTCTTTCTGAAGCAGCTCCACTAACGGAGGCAGACATGTAAATATACCCGCCCTGGTAAACATCATGTGTTATCACTTCCCCAAAACACACACACACACACACACAAACACACACACACACAGCCTCTCCTTCAGAGCATCAGTAGCTTTAGAGAGGTCATTAGTGTCAAAGCATGTCCTCCTTGAACATCGCTGAGGAGGAGATGATGCGCAGATGCAGACATCTCGGGAGAACAAAGCTGATTGCAGGAGGCCACAGGCACGGCGTTTGTCTGACTGGCTCACATCTGCTAGCAACGCTCCTCATGCAGACGTATCTGAGCGACCTCTACCTTTTGTCTTCATAAGCCATAGGTAGATGTTTGAAACATAGAGCAGTTTACAGCCTCACACAAAATACATAATCTGGACAAGATAATGGGAGTGGTGAGAACTGTTGTCCAAACTTTGAGATGATTAAAATGGACCAAGAGGCTCGATTGCTTCCCTGTAATCATTACGATGTGTTTTAGGGGTTTCCAAGGTCTGCATCTTAAATCATGTCAGTCTCTGTTTTACTCAAATGTTGTTAACGTGAGGATGGCCATACAAATCACAGACAACAGGAGAGCGTGAACGGATGGTGCTCAGGTGTCTTTCATTAACCCTGTTGTCTTAACCTTCTGTCGTAGAAAGAGATGTTAAATAACAGGATATTAGCTTGATGAAAAGCAATATGTCCTGATGCATCATTATGGTGTTGAATTTTGTGACTGACGTGTCTTTATGACTTGCTCAGATTACTGAAAGAGAGCGGGGAATTTCCCTCCCCTTCCTGCAAAGAGCCCAGTCAGTCATCTGTAATGCGCATCGCCTTTCGTTCGGCGTGTTGTGCAGAGTTGAAGTTGCGATGTTCCAGTCGTTAGTTAAATACATTCAGTGATGGTCAGCCATGAGGTGGGGTGGGGTGGTTCTCACCAGGGTCTTCTGCACACGATGTGTGATAGCCAGGGATGGTGACGTGAGGACTGGGGTCTGAAGGTGTCCACATTCATCCAACTCATGAGTTGGGAGTGATTTAGACCGACCTGTCAACAGCAGACACTCTTGTGTTTTTCCAGCCCAGCAGGACTGGCTGTAACTGTCATATGTCATTGGACGACCAGCTCACTCATGTGGGTAAAGGAGAGGAGCATTCAAGAGGAAAAAAAACCCTAACCCCAGTCTATGCATTTTGTCCATTCAAAGTTAAATTACATTGCTGCCACATTGTGATTTAAGTGGTCCGTGCTGGCTGGAGCCACCACAGTAAGGCAGGGTTGGGGCTTCCCTGAGCTAAGATGGGATGTTACTGCTCTCTCATGCCTCTTGTTGCTTTTTTCTTCAATTTCACATTTCCCTCTTTATAAAGTCTCGAGTTATCGAACACTGATTGTGATGTATGATGCACAACACATATTGTTACACTTAAAGCAGAAGTGATCCCCGTGATGTATGGGATCCAATGAGATATAGTCATTTAGAAAACAAAGCCGTTTCTGGAACGCGTCATGGAAACGGCAAGTTATCGTGGGCCATTAATCAGGCCGTCTCGCTGCTCCCTGCTCTGTCTTCAGAAGCTGGGAGTCTTTGGACTTGTCCAAGTTGGACTGTTGAAGTGTCCCCTGACCTTCCCAGGTACACAATTACCTGACATCCAGAACTCTGTTTTTGATGACAGATACATACAGGCTGTAATTGTGGGGTTTTTTCCACAGATAATCTGGCATATTGGTTTTGTATGATTGGTGATGCAGAGACTCTTGTAGGTGTACTGACTGAATTGTGTAGTGCAGTACAAAGTACTTAACTGTTATAAACTTTGATGTGTTTGAGCCAAATTTTCTGGACGGTTGACGTGATTGGACAGTGAGGCTGTCCACTTAGTTGAAATGTCCCATGGATGTTGTAGACTCATTCACACACACGATAACCCTGGGTAACCACCAGTATAAGGAAAACCAACTGTGAAACAGACTGTATTGTCCTCTGCTAGTTTACGTTTGCATTTTTTAAAATTAATTCTCCATCCCCTTGGGGTGATTTTGCAGAAAAAGTACCATCATGATGCCCAGGAGGGGCTGGGCAGCCAGTCAGCCTTGGGCCCCCAGAGGTGTTTTTTCTCCTCACTGTGGAGTTTTTGGTTCCTCTCCTCCGCTGTTGTCTGGCTTCATTAGTATTTATTCCTGCTGCTTATTCTTTAACATCTGCAATGTCTTCTGTAAAGCGGTTTGAGACACATTGCTGTAAAAGGCGCTATATAAAAATAAATCTTTCAAGAGAGAGGTACTTTCCACTGTAGCGAAATCACTTGATTTCTTTTTTCCCCACATGTGTAGTCTCTCCCACGGCAGTTTTTGGCCTTAAAGCATTATAGTCACATTCAAGAGGTGAACTATGAAGGATGTCCACAAGGTTTCTCCACCTGGGTGCTGGAAAGAAGAAGCGTTTCATAGGAATTGGGTAAGGGAGTCATTTAGAGCCCTAACCCCCTACATGTCTTTAACAGGCAGCATGTTCCATATACAGAGGTGGGTAAAATGTGTCCATCCCTCACACCTCACCAAATGTGACGGTTTTACAAGCACAATGGCTGAAAGCGAGGTGAAAACCTGCCTATTCTATGGCAGATAGTGAAACCCGAGAACCTTTCAAATACACCTTTTCCAAAAGCGAAGGCTGTCCAAGCTGAACACCGTGGCAGTATGTAACACACTTTGGGACGCCGATTTCCCTTTTTCCTTTCTTTGTGGAAAAATTACCTTTTCAAATGTGGCGTTAGGTTTGTTTTGGACCCTGGCTCCCGCTTTGCATCAGCCACCTGTGTGTAGTCAAGAGAGCAAAGCGCTGTGTGAGCCAAACATGCTGAGCCTGGGTTTCTATGCCTCCTCCGACTTACAAGCCAGGAGGGGACGGCCTTCCACCCTTTAATGAACCGAATGATTGTGCGTTTAAACCACGAGGCAGTCTTGAGCACGTCTGTATTATTATGTCTTGGAGGCAAATGTTAATGTCTTTGACTGCTCCCCAGCTGACATGTTAAATGAGGAGGCCTCTGGTCATCAAATTCAACCCTAAAATGGTGCTTGTTGTCTTTCTCAGTGGCTTTACAGAATTAAGTCAGTCTTTATATCCCCACCCCACCCCACCGCTGTGACACGGCAGTGTCTACACATCAGATAAGATAAGCTTCCCTCGTGTCCCGTCTGCTTGTGGACCCCTACCTACATGGTACATTTGGAAGCCATTCGGTTAATTGCAGGAGTTGTGTGAACTTGTGCGTACCGGGTGCATTAAAAAGAGATACTCGTTAAAGAACCATTAGTAGTCCAACCAGAAGCCTGAACTCTCTCCAAAAATAAGAAAAAAAAAACCTTGAGAGGGCTGATTGGTGCACATTAACCGTGTTGTGGGAAGCTTCCGTACATAAATATTGTGGATAATACAGTGCTGAGAGCCAAGCCACGATGTGCTGTGGAATATATTGGGATGTGTGAGTGTTTAGTTAAGGGGAGGACATATTCCTCTGGAGGGCACCTGCAGCCAGGCATGGAAAACAGTGAAGAAAACGGCAACCACATCTGAGGGTGTCGTCAGACGTGAGGCCCCGGTTTGAGTTCCAGTCCCGCCTCTGCTCCTTGTGTTCATTCCCAGTCTGTTTATTTGGGGACAGGTGTCAGTAAATGGCTGACCCTTAGGTCCACATGCATTATGTATTAGGCCCAACCCGTTACTGTAAGGAGAAGCTAGCCGTCTCTGTGTTTGCTTGTGCCATTTATGCAACGTGCTCTTCAATATGTTTCTTGGTCACCTACAGCTCTGGCTCTTTTCAGTTTTGGCACAGAACCCATCTCCTGCCGTCTGTCCGACGGATTTATTTCTGACCCTGATGTTGACCCTAGGGCCAAAAGAAACAAACGGAACTGCAAATGCGATTGGCCCAGTTGAGGACGCAAGCTGTGTAGCAGTGGAACAGAAGAGAAGAATCGCTTTGGATATTTATTATCTGATAGAGGATGTTACAGTTCATACAATGAGCAAAAGTAGCTTGAATCACAGCTGTAGAGTCACACCGGTTGGCACGGACTCGTTCTCCTTTGCTTCGCTCAGATGTCCTATTTCTTTGTGTTGTCCTCTCTGCTTCCCTGTGACGGGTTTAATCGTGTTAAAGTACATGCGCCTCCAGGGTTTCCTCGTGTCTCCTCTGAGGTGGCTACGAATCCGTGTATAATTAAAGGGAGCCGTGACGCTCATTACACCACAGAGGCCTGGATAATCCCCCCAGGGGAATTTCGAGAGGAACACCAAAATGGTGCTTGGCCAAGCTTTCAGTCCAAAGTAACGGGGACCCCCTGTACTCCACCCTAAACCCCCCCCCCCACCCGTGGGAAAAGGGAAGTGCAGAACTGGTCTAAGTTAAGCCACCTGTCCTGGTTTTCCCCCTGAGGGCTTCATTTAGTGACACGGCAACATTTTGAAAAGAATAAAGAAAAGGGAAAAGGCACGTTGCTGTTTGTTCAGCTTTCCTTTACCACTCAACTTTGTGTTATGGGACTCCTGTCGTGGGGGGAGGTTCTCTTCCGTGAATGCTTTGGCTGGGTATGAATTCATGTTAATGGGCACCAACATGAAGAGTATTTGCATAGAACATCAAGCAGAGCGGCGGTGACGGTCCCGTAATGTGGTAAAAAACTCCTCTGATTTTCTCACTGTACTGAATCGTGTTGCATTGAATTGCTGCGTGCAGCGGTGTGTTCCGATGTTTAGTTTATCATTTTCTTTAGCAGAGTTTCTTCAGACCCCTCCATATACATCTAAAGTCTGCTAAAATAATATTCAGTATGACACAGTGTGGATAATTTCTGTTGTGTTTTGTTTGTATTTGCATCATGGATGAAGGTGGCAGCAGTTGTGGATGCTGCGTTTTTTTGCACTGCATTGAGACTAGCAGCTGCTTCTAGTCCACTGCAATTTGTACAACATCCGTGTCGGGTCCTCCAAGCTCACCTTCCACAAAGTAAATACGTGTCTTTAATAGGAACAGTTTGTGTTTTGGATGGCAAGCCCACTCCCTGCCCTTTCTTGTGTCCCACGTTGTTTTCACATATGTCTGGGACAGCACTGTCCCTGCCGACTTAGCCTTTAATTGTTTTCACTTAGAAAATAGCGAACAGGTGGAACCGGGTTTTTACGCAAGCAACATGGCCTCATTTACATGTGTGTGAGTTATGGCTAAAAAGATCGTTTGAGACTTTCACCTCAGCAGCACCCCCTCCTCCTAGTGGACATGCAAACAGGCAGGCGTGCTTACACGCTCAACAGCCACCTTTATTTCGACCCCGCCATCACTCACTCACTCACACACACCACTGACACAAATTGTCCGGTTAATTTGCCTTTACAAAGTCAGTTTAAGGGCAAAGAATGTTGAATGGGTGCCAATATTGTCCCACTGTGTCAGTTTCAGAACCTGTTCGTGCTGCTAATAAAATCGGTCTTCTAGAGCAATTCTTCACAGAAGCAGCCCCAATGCAGTATTAAATGCAGACTTTGTATACCTGGAGAGGTTAACAATTAGTCCCTGACATGCGATGCCATAAACTTAAAACACATATGCAGGGTTTAAAGTGGAATGCTCGTCTATGGATGCAGATGGTTGAGTTTTTGGACATGTCATGTCTCTCAGAGCCAGTGCCTGTGGATTTTTTTTCTTGAGTTCGCAACAGAGGAAAGTGGGCCAAGGTGTACACGCCATGTTCTAAGCTTTTCACAGGCAGTTAAAGGATAAATACATGCAAAGTATGAGCTGAGATTGTGAAAGAGGAAACATCTACCTCATCACAGACAGTTTAGCCCTTTTCATGGCCATACCTGTTATGGAAATAGCACCACCTACAGGTTGACCAGGTCTCTGCAGGGATCCTGTTTAAGAGTTGCCAGGTATACTTGCATAGCCCAAAGTGGGTAAGGAGAACAGATGGGTTGTCCCACACTAGACTGCAAGGCATTTCTTCCTGTTGTCATGGTGCACAGGTGCACGTCAACAACACTGTAGACAGAATAATGGATGAACAGGTGGTCAGCTGTAGTTTACAAACATCTGATGGGAAAAAAATCATCATCTAATAAGTGGACAGATCCAAACTGAATTGTTCTGCCCATGGACAGATTTTCAGAAACCACGAATGGTAATCAAGGTACACGTTTAAAAAGACGCACTTTGGCAGCAGTGAAGATACTGTAGCCAGAGAGGGCTGTGGAGAAGAACACTGGAAGGATGAGCATCTTCTCACAGGACCAGGAAGCACCTGGTTTTAATAACCCTCTCTCCACCGATTACCAAGCTAATAGTGCAGTATTTCTGCTCAGATTCTCTTACATGGAACGCCCCAGGCAAAATGATTAGCTGCTGATTATGTTTTTTTTTTTTTTTTTAGTTTTATAGGTTTTCATATGCACCAAATTCGGTTCAGATGTTCGTCTGCTTGAATTCCTCTTTGACATGGCCTCTTACTCATGGTACCGATGTGGCAGATTGTTCCATACAGACGCGTTTTGCTTTTTGTATTTTTATATCCTTTTTGGAACTGTCCTGTCAGTTTGTCTCATACTATCACAGCAGTGGGGTGTTCTTACTCAGCTCTGGAAATGAACCCCCCTCCCATATACCCCGTGCTGCTGACCATACATGAAAACGTTCGGCACGTTCCCTGAGCGTGTGAGCTTTGCCCCGTTGTGTTATGTGGTACCATGTGAAGGCCATAAGGCCCAGTGTTTGGTGGGAAAGACAGGGTGACCTGTCCCTCCGTTGAGCCCTTGAATGCCATCACTTTGAGGTTTGAACTCGTTTGCTGCAAAGTGCCAAGAGTGCATCTGAAGAACACCTTGAGAAATGTACCCCTGGATCAGTAAAGTGCGACAGGTCCTCCAGTGTAACACGTATGGGATTCATGAAGGTTTGTGTGAAGGCCTTTCCAGATAAGTCTACATATGAACTTGCCATGCAGTTTCAAGTGAAACAAAAAAAATAAGATTTTGGCTGAAATTTCCTTTTTTCAACCAAAGTGATCTTTCATCAGGGGTCACATTCACTAGGAGGAAGGTACCCAGTGAATACTGGCAGTGTACTATTTGTTTTATAATCTATTCTCCTCATTATTATCCCTTTGCCTTTTGGAGTTTGATTTGTTTTTCAGATAAGGGATCTGAGGGATCCTTTTTCTTGAGTTTTCTTTACCTGCTAGGATTCACGTCACCCTAAAGCCTAAACTCGAGCCTAAACTCGAGAAGACCTTTTCTGTGTTAGCTAACCAAGATGAGAGTTTGTGGTGGGTGTGAATGGCAGTAGAGGATGAAGGATATGGTAGGCAGCAGGAACCAGACGTGTTTCTAGTGTGGGTGGCATGTGCTGCTACAGATGTTCTCACACAGGATTGGGTTGGTAAGACAACACTTCCTCTCTCATCTGTGTGTGTGTGTGTGTGTGTGTGTGTGTGTATGTGTGTGTCACATATGCCTTCAGACCTCTGTGATACTGTCTGATGCCCATAGCCAAACCTTTCATTAATACTGTATGGAAACTCTTCTATTCTGTCTGGGATTATGGACCTTTTTTGGCTGTCATCGTGTTTTTTGTGTTTCCTTTTTGAGTAGCAAACAGTATCCAAACTATTTTGTGGCAGAATTAAGAATGTACAAAAATGTCGTGGATGAAGCTGTTAATACTATTTTCTGTAGACCACCTTAGGAGAATCAGATAGCAGGTATATCTGCAAATTGATCGCATGAAAAAATTAAGCACGTTCTCCACTAATGCATCCGTGAATGGCAGGCAGGGTGGTGGCTGGGTTCTGGGACCAGCTCGGTGATGGGACCAGGGCGAGGGGCTGAAATATCATTTGATCTCAGGGCCTGCAAGCAATTAAAAGTGGCCATTTTTAAATTTAGCAATTATGTTAATTTTATTTTTGCAAGGCCTGAAATTGTAATTGCCCACAATAACGCCATGGCGGTCGTTCTTGCGCAGTATGTGTATTTTCTTGCTGTTTGGGGGCTGTGGCGTGTGCACTTTCCTCACAGCCTGCCTGGGAAGTTAGTGAGGAACGCTTGTGCCCAGGGGCAGAGTGGCTGACGATGCGGTGGGAGGCTCAGGCCCGTGGGCCAGCACAAAATGAGTTTAACAAATTCATTTGCACACCAGCCCCACGCCTCGCTGGATGCTTCATGGAAACCAAAACAGCCCAAGTCACACCGGCGTGAAGCCAGAAACATTACTCGGCACAAAGGCCTTAGATTCTGAGAAGCCCACGTGGCACACAGGTAAACAAGGCGGCTTATATTAACACATTTTCCACAGGAGCTGCTGCGCGGGTCCAGGTCCTGCTGCTGCTGCTGCACAGAGTCAGGTCTAGGGCCCAGTTCTGCTACTGCCCAGAGCCAGGTCTAGGACCCCGCCTGGGGCCCAGTCCTGCTACTGCACAGAGCCAGGTCTAGGACCCCGCCTGGGGCCCAGTCCTGCTACTGCACAGAGCCAGGTCTAGGACCCCGCCTGGGGCCCAGTCCTGCTACTGCACAGAGCCAGGTCTAGGACCCCGCCTGGGGC
>JABJVR010001393.1:0-19242 GCA_025773905.1 Chitala chitala
CCCCCCCCCCCCCCCCCCCCCCCCCCCCCCCCCCCCCCCCCCCCCCCCCCCCCCCCCCCCCCCCCCCGGATTTCCACATACCAGCCGGTCCCAAGATCTGGCTGAATTCAAGGCCTCAGCATTACAAAAACAAGAAAGTGAGGCAGATGCAGAGCGCGCAAAGGCCCTGGGTATCTGCATACCTAAACATGGCTGTCTCATCATCTTGGTCTTCAGGCGCCACGTGAAGCATGGCAAACAAGCAGCGTGTCTCTGCAACATCTATGCTAATCCGTCCAGCCATGCAGAGATAAAGGCAACACCCAACCGACCAGAGGACAGACAAGCATCAAGGCCAGTTCAAATATTTGGCCATTTCCCTCATCACATGTTGTCTTGTGAAGGCAGAGACATAGAAACACTATCCAATTGAACAACTCAACACAAATATGCCAGAATCTTCAGCCACAAAAGCCAGGTAGGAGTTCGGCTTTTCAGGAGGATAAACCTGCAAAGCTGTAGGAGGAGTCAGCCACCTGTGTTAGGTACCAAATGGGATCTATGCAACTGATTCGGATTAACAGTCAACAAGCCACAGTCATCAGTAACGTTTTTCTGGGATCATACCATAGTGTCCCATGTTCAATGGCACCACAAAACAGACCCCCCCCCACACACACACACACACACACACTTATTAGGGCGAGTGTGACATAACGGCATCACTGCCGCTCATGATGCTGTCGATTTGAGAAAAGGACAATGCTGGCTTAGAATCTACACAGACTGGAAAAGACCATCTGAGTCAGCAGTGGAGTCCCAGGACCCAAAAGGTAGTACTTGTCACAGACAGCCCCTTTGGGGGGGTACCAATGACATAAAGGCATAAACTGATGAAGAATAAAACAGCCTCAAGGTACAAGGCATTAACAGCTCCCAAATGTCTTACTGCTCCTCCCCCAGGACTGACTCAGTTAGCTCTCCTGGTACTACTGTTATACAGCATGGGATCCCTAATGTCTTACTGCTCCTCCCCCAGGACTGACTCAGTTGGCTCTCCTGGTACTACTGTTATACAGCATGGGATCCCTAATGTCTATCTGGTCACATGTCCATGACACAGCCACAAAGTATTAAAACCAGTGCCAAACCTACAGTTATCTCAGGCTGCCAAACACAGAGTCTAGTTGGCCTGGAGAAGCAGACTGCTTCTTGATACCAGAAGATTCCTTCATAACACTGCCTTGACAGTTCTAAAGCTGACGCAGAACAAGCCCACACCCAGTGCCTGACTGGGCCTCACACGGCATACAGGGAAGTCACCCAGCTTCAACATGCATATCTAAAGTGACGACGATGAAGCAAGAAAGCAAAGTTGAACATGGCCACCACCTAGGCCAGGCGGTTCCGGTTCACACTGACAGCTAGAGAAGCAGGTCGGTAATGCTGTCAACTGGGCTGTAATCCACCAGCAGTTTAGCTGTGCATTCCTGGCATGAAATCGAGGTCACAGAACGTCCATCGCGTTTAAGCGTTGCCGTGCAGAACAGCGCGCGCCACCGAGGGGTTAATGCGCGTGACACGATCTAGTGTTGAAACTCCATCAATTAAGTTTGCATAACAAGTTCGCAAGGGTGTGCAGTCTTTGGATTAGTTACATCGTTTCTGTTTCCAATTAAACTCTATCGAAAAACTAAAAATCAGGAATGTTGCTTTACTGTAAAACAGCCTGGAATTCCTTCTGAAATGATAAATAAGTCTGAATAGGTATTCCCGTGCAAGGTGATAAAATCGTTTTGCGGTTTTCGCTGTTATTGTGAGACAGTACGTTTACCAGTTGTTATCAGGACCTCTTACTAATTAGACAGCTAGATTTCGGGAAGATCTGGTCAAATTTTCGTTACATCGAAACCGACGTTTTTGCGCACGGTATTGAATTCTTACAAACTCTGATGCAATTCAGGTAAGAACTACAGATCGGCTCGTCCGTGTTAAAATTCATTTTTCCGTAACGAAAGCAATTTGCCTGTGGGCGGGGATTCGCGTTCGGGGACATAAATTTAAGGTTAGCTCAACTTGGTGATGAGTATTTCACCAATAGCCGCATGATCATCTTTTCCAGGAGCGTAAGGATTTTAAGGTTAGGTGCGTAACGTTTTCAAAATTGTGTGCACGCTTATTTAAGCGTTGTCTTAAATTCGTTTTACTGGAAAGAACTGATTGCGAAAAGAGGAAGGAGAAACTTGTTGAGAAGTATTTCTTGCACGTTTCATTAAACAGGGTGTGGTCTCCTGGAATTCGGTTACTTGCGCTCACACGCGTTCCGTGTTAAAGGTAACGAGTCACTGTGCTCCGATCACGAACACCAATACGCGTTATTTCCCCCCAAACGCGCACCTTCCAGCTATACAATAAATCCACGTATTATACTTGAGAAGTAAAAAGATGGAGGAAGTACGCCGTCATGCACTTTTGCATCGCACGGTATACTGTACGTGCAAGCCGTACTGTCCTCGGTTGCCGGATACTCGCAGCACTGAACGCAGGCCCGGAATTTAAATGCTCTTACCTGATCTGGGGGCATCGTAGCCGTATTTAAACACATTTTCCAGAACTTTCTGTGTTCAGTGACAAAAGAGGATCTTGTTGGGTTTTCGGTAAACTTGGGAGCGCATTAACAGGTACAGATAGCGGAAAAGCGCCGCCCACGATCGGCAGGAATCTAGAAAGAGGGTGTTTCCCCTTAACACACAAGTCATCGGCACTTAAACATACTGGGAATTAAGAGCCATTATACTGGCAACATTCCGATCCGTTCTGACACACAAAATGTTACATTTGTTACATTTGTGAATGGAGCCACAGTTACTGACAAGCAGAGTGTTACACTGCAACTCGCATTAAACCCAACACGAACCGTATCTCACGACCGAGAATCACTTTTTACAGCTACGACACACACGACTGTAAAACTACCTCTAAGTTCTCGGTCGTTGGTTTTATTAAACGTTCGCATTGACTTACTTTGACTGAGCCTCAGAAAACGTCCCTGCCTTTCGGCGGTCTGCATGGTATTGTTTTATGCGGCCCCAGTAATCAAAGGTCCTTCGTAATTTAATTTGCGGTCGAAAAGGCCGACGTTGCATAAACTGTATTTGTCGCTTTATGTAATAACTCGCCTGGCCATTTGCCTTCTGCTGGGCGTATTTCTAACAGTTCAGTGCAAATCAAAGCCATCGGAAACACAGAAAACAGAAATGTATCCTGCTACCCTTTAGGATCCTGTACTGTCTAGGAAAAAAATAATATACTTAACCAAGATTTTTTTTGAAAGCCGCAACATAATCTTTGCGTACTCAGATTTAGGAAAGAAGTAGATTACTCAATATTTAACCACCTAACTTCGAGTATCCGTTTTCGCAGGTACAGAACAGTAAAACGGTGGCCAAACTAACGATCTGACTGACTGACATGATTTAATAACGACGGCAGTTCACGGCAGATTTTATACGCTCGCCCCACCTTAAACGTCAATAAACTCTAGTAGTTCGGCTGAACGCAACGCTAAATACCTTCGACCTCACTCTAGAAAATGTCCCGGAAAGGACAATGGTTGTACTGAGAAGGTACTCCCTTTTGGCCATGCAAACCCAGTTCATCATCCAACCTAGTTCCTATTGCAAGACACTGCGACCACGTCGGTTCGGGAGGTGCGACCCTTTTCTCACTTTCTGATTTCTCTTGTTCCCATTCAGTCCGCTGTCTCCTGGGTCTCTCTAGTCCAACTCCCTCTCCAAACCGGCTTCTCACTGCGATCAGCTGGCAGTGCAGTGACGCAATCACTAACAGCTGGCCAATCAAACGCTAACGTCAAAGAGCAGCTGTGACGCCCACCATACGCACATAATGACTGCCAGCCTTCTCAGCCAATGATGTGTTTGTAGCCGAGGCGGTGCGAAGGTCATAGTGACCAATCGAAGTGTACATCGGCTATGACGACTTAGTTTTAACCAATGATATTCCACTAAATTGGCTGTAGTTCTTAAAATTGTGAATTTAGGCGAGGGTATTTACTTTAACCAATTACAACTATTTTCTGGTATGGGAACAAAATAGAATATTAGGACAAATATATAGTGCAAAGCGGTCCCTATCATGATTACATATTTTAGAATTAATATTTAGTGTCATGACAATGTCATTGAAAAAAAAATATAGCCTACCGCTAACACAATGTCTATACTAAATGTGGTTTAAACTACTTCGGATTAGTTAAACCCTAACAATTTTCATGTGAAAATGTAAGTTAATAAAATGGTAGATGTGTTTTGAAGTGGTCAACGTTCATAAAAACATTATTTGCAAATATGTCCGTACTTTTTAATATTCGTTGTGCTTTGGATTGTTGAGTTTTAAGCTGCGCCCGGTGTTTGTCATGACGTTGAATTCATGCGTGGGAATGTTTAAACAGGGAAACGTCAAACAATGGATAGATTTACTGTGACACAGTAACAAGTACAGTACATGTTCTTCACTAACATAAGGTGTTATATCTCACATTTGCTACGGAGATTTCAGTTAAGCAAGCCAAGGGTGTGAAGTAGAGTATGCGTTGTCGTTTTGAGTAACATTGAATACGTTTTAATTTACAATCTGATATATAAATTATTCCAACTTCAATTCACTTTTGGAGAGTATTTATTAAACGAACCGAAAATCCCTTCACGTGAGCTGATCTCCAGATCTGCTGATCAGTTTTGCAGTACTTGAGGTCGGCCGATCCCTGGCCATCGCTTGACAGGGACGCCGCTGCGCAGTGACTCACGAAAATTAACACATCGTTTTTATAAAATCATCCATTAAGACGACGTTCATTTTATAAATTAAAAATCCGGATATAGTTCAGTTTTGAATCCAGCATCACCACCATTTAAAATTGTGCAATGGTAAATTCCCCTATTAAAGCTGTACAAGCTATTTCTAACCGTTGTACTTTCGTTACATGTCTTAAAACACGTTACATTATATGCTCAGAATCTACAGACTGAAAATTATGTTAAGATATAATGTAGGTACTGAAAAGTTAGAGAACATCAGAGGCAGGCTGATAAAGTTACAAAAAGATGGACTGTTCAGTAAAATGCCACATACACACACACACACGAAACAGTCATAGCAGGGCGAACACAAACGCAGAAAGACTACGCGTCACATGCATTTCAGTGGAGAGAAAACGCAATCAAGGCTCCATGAAAACGACTCATCTGGTCATTTTAGGAAACGTCATTCCTATAGAGAAAAACGGCCAGTGAAACAAAAACCTAATATTTAAACGAGCTAAGGTTACTCTAAAAGACTGCAGAGTGTACCTAATCGGTGTAGTATCGGTGTTACAGGCAGGTTTGCAAGTTGGACAAATTAGAGGTTGGTCGAGCGCTTTGTGCTTCTTGCCGCTTTAGTAAAGGCTTTTTTTTAAATTTTTTTTTTTACTAAAGGCAATTCATAGCCCTTCAATATCAGTGTTATACGCTTTAGCTCACGTTCACACTGACAAATCACTGCATACGAGGCCCACTTTTCCTGGACAAAACCGTATGGGAGGTTTTGGTCGTCATCATGCGTATTTTTCTTCAGGCACTCACTAATTTCCAAAGAGTGACAGGAATGTGCGATTGGGTTTACTAAGCTGAAGATAATTCCATCCTCTCTACAGACTTATATGCTTCGTGTTGGGGAGTTCACTACCATCACCACCTAGGCAATTAGCAAGGTGCAGCTTAGTACGTCACCGCTGCGCTGTCGGGTCGTGAGGTTCACGTGCCTTGGCCTGCCACTCCCACGTGGGGGCACGCCGCTGCAGCGTGCTGGTCGTAACGCGTAGCCACCACATTTAGTCTGCCCTAGAAGCCTGTGTCTTCAGCGAGGAAAAATTCATGGAATGTTTCTTTTCCCCTATACTGTTGCTTCGCCTGGCCCTAGCGACTTACTGCCACGCTGATCGAAGACAGGTGACCAAAAAGTGAGAATACATGAAAAAATAAAAATAAAAACTTTCTATCATGTCAGCCTGAAAAACACCCCTCGACTGAAATGTGTGCTGCTGCCTTTCTGTTAAAGCCCTCAACAGTGTTTTTCGTTTGGTTTCCTTCCCAAGTACCAAAGTGGTTATAGAGTCAATGATTCCACCCTACCAACATGATGTTTGGAACAGGTATGCTCTGAGTTCAGGGTTTAAAATTTAACCAAATTAAATTTAGGGTTTGTCTGTAAACTGTGTGTGGACCCTTTCTACCAGGTTACCTGGTGCAAGTGTGGAAAACTGTGCTATTCTGATGTGTCCAGCGTTTCTATCTGGGCTGCTGTGGCATTTGCTGGGTGATTCTGCATTCCTGGCACCCCCCCCCCCCCAGGCCGGGTTCCCACCCACAATCCGTCGACCGCAGCTCTAGGAACATGGCTCTCTGCGCACTGCAGATCTGATATAGTACATCCCGTCTGTAGACAGAGAGCCTCTCTCCTGGGACACATTAATCTCACACTTAAAAGGATTCCAGGAATCAGCCGGACCTTTCTGCCAGGCAAGAAGCAGCCTGAGAGAGCAGGTAGTATGTAGGGTCTTACATACATGCGCCCTACCGTCACTGGTGAGTGATGTTTACTACCCTGAAGTGTATACTTCACCCAGGGAAATATCACACCCAACCCCACCCAAAAGTGTTCCTAGCGCAGGCGTGTGTGTGGGGCTGTGTGAAGGCACAGCGTGATGAATAATGACGTGAGTGGTGTGTCGATGGGCCTAGTACACGACACACTGCCTCTGTAGGGTCAGTGGGAAGCCAGAGACAGCTTTAGTGAAACGACGGAGCCACTTCAGTTTAGACCAGGTTAGCGACTAAGTCCTCCCAGCCTCATCAAGTGAGTGTGACCAACACAGAGGAACAGCCAGCTGTGTCTAATCTGCTGCAGAGATCAGACTGGGGACATTGGCAGTCTGGATCCAGGGTTCGCTCTTACAGGACAGAGATCCTGTCTGTGAACACAGATCCCACAGAACGTCCACATGTTAAGTCTGTATACAAGCTTCAAAGTGCACATTTAAATGTCTTTATTCAGTAGCACTATATATGTGTTCCAGTAGCTCTTGTAAGGCAAAACAGAAACAAAAAAAAACTATAATGGCATGGCTTTTATCTTGAGCGTTTTCTCCTTCCTGTTCTTTCCAGATTCATGGTTAGGGGATGAATTCTTAAGTCTTTAGTCTCTCCAAGAGGGTTGGCAGCCAGGATAGGAATGAGGCCACTTTGACTTTAAGAGCTGTCTTTTCACTGATTATTGGTGCTGGCAGCCAACCAGGAGAGCTGCTGAGCAGATCCCAGAGCCAATGAGATCTCCTGCTGGGCGGAGGTTACAAAACCAGACTGAACCCAATGACTCAGCAAAGATGAGTGCGTGCAAGATGACACTTAACAGCAACTTAAAGAGGCAGTGCAGGTTGTCCCGAGGTTCGTAAAGACAGCAGCTCTCTCCACACACACCAGCTGTTTCCTACCTCGCAGTTTTTACAGTCCAGAAACAAACATGATGAAAGTGAGTTTAATAATCTGAGCCTGGAGGAGGGTAGCACATGTTACAGAAGAAGTAATTTCCATTAAAATTCACTGTGCAGTACACAGAAGGGGTGATGGTGGCAGGGTGGGGACGCTGCACATAACTGCGGTGTCTCTGGCACCCGTGACAGGTCAGCCGTCTTGTGGAGAGGGTGCTTAAAGTTCCACCAAAGTGCTGCCGTCACGGTTGCTGTGCAGACCCACTGCATTCCACTGAATTCCTGGGCAAAATCCAAGTTTGTGTGTGTGCGTGTGTGCGTGTGCGTGTGCACGTGTGTGTAGACTCCAGCTCAGTACTAACCCGTTAGAGTAGAGAAAAGCTGTCCTACCCACAACCTAGCATTCCCCAGGGCTAATGAAGTTTCAGTGAGCAGCACCATTTAACAAGGACAGACAGAGTCTGTCACTACGGAAACTTCCAGAAAGTACAGGCCATGTTTGTAGCGTTCCCCTGAGAGGAGCTGCAGGCATGGGAACAGCACATATTGGTGACACCACAGTGGCTGTATATACACTGACCACCGCTGTTTGCGCTGCATAGACACCGGTCGATGGACTCTCTCGTACAACCGAACGGCACAGAGATGCGTTAGGGTGGGCCTTTTAAAACCCCATTAGCTGCAATCAGGATGCACAGTAGATCTGCAGAGGGATTGGATTGGCTGTTTAGGGAAACTAATTACCTCCCTTTGTTGAAGAGCCATTACAGTTTGTCCAAGTGAACTCCTTGTGGAATACTGAGTTAGTCTGGGACCCTCCAGCATTTCATGGTTCACTCTGTTTCCCTTCAGAATGCAGCACTAGTCTTCCTGAGGCTTGCTGGCAGATCCCTAAAGTAAAATTAAATAATATTCTTCTGCCTGAAAATACACACACACACACACACACACACACACACACACACACACACACACGCCTTTCAGACTTGCATTTCCTCAAGCTCATAGCGAACAAATACACTGTGTCCACTTCCACCCATGTGACATTTGACACACTGACACAGTGTATCGTACACAGATGGACACACCTCGTTGTGCAGAGGGGAAAAGGCTTTTTGCCCTGAGAACTATGTGGGCCTCTGTGCTAGCAGCTGTTAGCATTTGTCATTTGAATGTTTGTCTTGATCAAACAGGTTTTAAATCATGCATTCTTAAATCAAAACAAAAGTTTTGGATTTTAAAATGAAAGCTATTTCCAAATTATTTTTATGATTTTAATAATGTAAATTATATGTAAATGGCAGAGGTGTTAAAAAAGCTGTTAAACAAACAAGAAACTGGAAATAGAAGACAGGGTATCCTGTACAGACATGCAGATGTGTTGTGTTCATGTTGTGGTGGATAACAGGAGTCTGTCCTGCTGGTACACGTAAGACGCTAACTGAGATTTCTCTCTCTCCCCTCCCCTCTCCCTCCCTCTCTCTCTCTCTCCCTCCTCTCTCTCTTTCTCTCTCTCCCCTCTGCTCTCCTCTCCCTCCCTCTCTACCTCCCTACTCTCTCTCCCACTTCTCTCTCTCCATCCTCTTTCTTTTCCATCCTCTTTCTCTCTTTTCATTCTCACTGCACATTTTCTCCTGTCCTCAAGTTGTGTATGTCGGGCAGAACTTGGTGGAGGTGTGCCAAGGTGAGGAGGTGGACAGTGTGCCTAGTCTGAGGGTTGTGTACTCACCTGAGAGGTAGGCACTGTGGAACAGAGCTTGACATGGCTGAGTGGTGGGTACTGTGCCCAGTGATGTAGCATTGATTTCAGAGTGCTCTGCCTTGACATTATGGCACCCATGACTTCCTGTTCCACTTGTCCCAGCCCACCAAGCCTTCTCTGCACTGTTCCCATCTGATCATCCCACTCCTCACCACCTCGGACACAAATGAAGCGATGTCAGATGCCCTTTCTGTGCACGAGGCAGTGACCTTCCCCCGCTGGCGTAATGGAACGTGCGCACCTTGGACAGGGCGGTCTGTGGTGATTTCAAAGCCCCATCCTTGTGTACTGTTTAAACAGCAAGCAGCCGGAGTGCAGGAACAGCCAGTGGCATTCCTCACGCAAATATTGACACTGCAGCTTTAACGCTGCAGGACAAGAGGAACAACTCGGAGTGTAAAGCAAACCTGATCTGGCACATGAGCATGCAGCCAAAGGCAGGCAGCTGAAGGCAGTGCAGTGCGTTTGGGAGTTTTCTTCCGGAACTGCACATGGGGCTGTATGTCTTTCTGAAGCGTGTGAGCATCTTGATTCATTTTCTTGGTGACCTTCTAAGTTTTATTTGTGTTCGGTGACCTCTGAGTGACCTCAGGGCAGAGAATAGAGCGACTGACAGACCAGCTAGGCCCTAGATCACACTGACGTGAGTGCCACTGTGTGTCCGGCATGCTCTAAAATCAATAACATGTTACGTAACCCCTCTGTGGCCCCCTCCCCCGCCGTGTGCTGGAAGCTTTTGGGACATGTGGCTGATCTTTCAGCTGACAGTGACCCACATTCCCTGACCCCCTCCCTACGCAGAATGACTCTGTTGACCTGGTCAGAGTCGGACAACTTCTGGTCAGTCTCCGCACAGGGCTGTTGACTGTGGTGGGGAGGTCGGGGGGTAATGTCTGCCAACAATGCCTTCTACACTCTCACAAATGGTCACCGTGTCATTCGTCAGCAGCTAGACAGTGCCTGAAGTTCATGAGAGGCAGCAAAAAAGTCCCTGTCACCTTTTCCAGTGACAGCTTGCTGATGTTGCAGCCATGGCAACCAGACACTCTGTGTCACTGTCACAACCAACCTTCTTTGCCTCTACTTAGAAAAAAATTATCAGCTCACCTGACATCCGCCAATAGAACTCTTCTCCTTAACTCATAGCCTTGTTTGTTTTTTAATTAGTTTCACAACCTCACATAGCAGACAGGCTCCTGACCTTCTACCATGTGCTACTGTTACGGGTTACACATTATCCAACTTGTTGTTGTGCTCATCTGTCAAGCCTGCTCTTCCTAACCCATCTGAAGCATTGTTCCACACTAACATGCTGAAGGAAATGGTTAGGTTCATTCCTCCTGTTCCGTGGGTGCCCACCCTCTTGTCCCTAACAGCCAACACTCTGTCCCTCATTACTGTCACACTGGCTTTTTCCATAAGTAAGCCTGGAGAGACCACTTGACCTAACATGGAGGAATGGCCCCTGGCTCTGCCCACAGTATCCATCTTTTGACGCATGGGATGGGGGGGGTTTCTGGAGAGGTTGATGACTCATCAGCAGCCAGCTTGTCACCAGCTGTCACCAAAGACACTGTTACTTACATTGCCACGGAGACCCTGCCCTTCAGCACCACTCAGCACAACGCCACAAGAGGGCTTCACTTGGCAGCGGAAGCCTTTGATGACACCTAAACGCGTGTCAGGGTCAAGAGTCACGTGGGCTCTTAGTCATGGCTGGGCATTCGTCGTCACGGCTACTCGCTGGGCTGCGGAGGCAGACGTGACCCAAGTAGTGAGCAGGGATGCAAACGGCAGGCCCCCGATACAGCGCCGCAGGAAAATGGTCAGGTCGGGCAGGAAAGCAGCGCGCCATAAACAGTCACAGGTCAGCTATAAAGAAACAAACATGGAGCAGCAGAACAAGCTGAAGCCTCGATCTTGGGGCAGAGCGGTTTGAGCACAGATGTTAGCTCAGCCTGGCCTGTTAGTGAGAGCAGCAGCACACAGGAAGAGCGAGGGCAGTGGTAAGGGGTGTCGTGCGAGCGGGGGGTTGCCTTACTGTAAAGCAATGACATGTAACATGTCTGAGGCCAGAAGGTAAACATTGTACCCTATATTCTGCTTAGTTTTAGCGAAGGTGGGCTAAAACAGGGAGATGGGGGAGCAGGCTGCAGCTGGAATGTACTAATCAGCCATTTTTCTGGTCTGCCCTCTAACCCAAGAGCTGCAAAGAAAGTTGTCGACTTCATGCTTGTTATGTCTAAAATTATAGGAACTGGATCAGTCTGTGTCTCTTTGTAAAACTGTGTGCATGTGTGTATGTGCGTGTGTGTCCAATGCATACGGGAGTGTGGGTGTATGTCTGTGCTGTGTGCCCGTTTTGAAGCCAGACTGTAGCCTTACATAATGACAGAAGTCACATGAATCAGAACCAAACTGCCACCAGACTGCTAAGTGTGCACAGCCTGTGCATGCGTCAGTGTGGTGGTCACTTGTGGCACAGAGACACTTTTTGGACAAGCAAGGTCAACAGAACAGTAAACCGCTCAGCCCTGACGGCAAGCACGCGATTTCTCACGCGGCACACTCCTGTTGCACAAGCCGTGGCGTTGCGCAACTAATGCGACACAAAAATATCCATTTTTTTTTTTTTTAACAGGATGGTGAATAAAAAACTGACGCTAACTGGGAACATGGATTAGCGGATGGGGGGAGGGTGGATTGCAGATGTATAATGTGACTAGTTGTCCCCCCCCTCACCCGTCTGTTAAAGTACGTTAACTTTTGTATCAGACAAGGACGGGAGTCCAGCATGATCTGCTCTCCGTCTGCCAGCCTCGGCTAAGTGCAGGAAAGCCTGCGGACTGCAGCAGTGTATAAATCACCTGTCAGTACGAATTCGATCTAACCTCGCATCACCGCAACCACATCTGCCTCCCACTCCAGGGAAGGGGGTGGCCCTGCACTAGCTCTTTTACCTCTTGGGCCGTTCGCTTGTGAAAGTGACGGACGGGCCTCGGGTTAGTCCCGATGTGAACCGCACTCGGCGCGTTCACGTGACTTTGCCAGCGATGGAATTTTCCCAGGGCTACGGGACGTTTCGGCTGCAGATGCCGAGTTGGGCGCATTAGAACCTCAGGCAGCAGGCAGGGAGGGTGTGGAAAGGTAACTGCGGGACTCGACAGAATCTGACAAGCCCGGCGCCGTATTTGACACAACTCATATGTTTGTATACTGCCTACAAAAATAAACATTAATATACGGAATTACTTTACCATATATCACTCTAACTTTGTTACTCTGACACAATTCCAGTTGAGTAGCTAAAGAATATAACCTCACTGTACACTTTGCTGAGCCCAGACAGAAGTATGAAGTAGACTAAGACTTCATCACAAGCTTTCACCTCTCGGGTGAGAGGAAGAACATTTGATGACATCAAGTTGATTCCTTCGGATAGAATTGGGGGGGTGAACGATCATCGTCCCGCAAGGTCGCTTCACTGATATTTAACTCTTTTTGCATGCACATAAGGGCCTGGCGTGCCAAGTTCAGAAGTAACTGGAGAACTCACACGGTATGTGACACGTATTTTCACGCCACACTTTGAAAAGGTGGAGGAATATTGGATTAGATTGTACCCACGCAGCTCTAAAATTGCTCTGTACTGTATGCGTGAATTTACACCAAGATGAGCCCATACATGTGCTAATAGTGGAAGCTCTATGAAATCTGTGTGCGGAAATATCTGCATGACGCAGACCTGTTTTATTAGTTTACGTTTATAAAAAGTTTTCATCGCTAGTTTAGAGACACCGGTCAGCGGACTCGGTAATTCTCTAGCGGTGCAGTCACGTGTTGCCGTTCGTATTACCCCGGTGTTATTTTCTAAACCTACGTTGATTGTGTTGTGAGCTGCGCATTAGATCATGTGTGTTTAGCTAGGGAAACGTTTACATTATCTGTTGTATGCATCTATATTTAGCACTGTCTTACATATTAAAGGAGACCGGGTCTTGCCCATACAGGCTGCTCTTCTGCTTTATAAGCTAGTGTCCACCGCAGCTAAATATAATCTCAGTTTCCGAGCCAAAACGAGAAGTAACTGCGTCATTACGTCTGTCACTTCATCTTGATATATACCGGGCCCATATGGACGCGCCTGTAGCACTGCCACCTACTGACTACTGAGAATGCGGAGGCAGTCTCCATGACAACGGCTAGTGTTGCTGTTATTTCATCATTTGGACATGCTGGACGATCTACCGGCTCAGTTATAGAGCCAGACTGGGTTAAACATGGTGGATGCTCGCTTGCCTACATAAAAAACGCCCGTATGCCATTAAAGAATAACTTTTAAAAATCGGCTCTCGAGTAGGGGTAACTGGACACAGTTGTCCAGTAAAGAAATTAAAACAATGGTTTTCCCCTAAGTAATCAACAATTGTCATCAAACTAGCATGTAATAACTGTGGAGTGTTTAAAAGTAAAATTCGCGATTAAATTTTCTACTTGATTTTCATCAGGGTCGTAGATGCAAATCCTCGGACGCCTCACAACAGTTCAGCACCCCCGTCCCTCCCCCACCCCTATAACTATTATTATTAGTTCCTGCCTCCAATCGGAACAAGTTAGAGTACCGCGTTAAAAAGTTATTTTGCATGTTCCTAACGGTTTACGCGATCAAGTTGCGCCACAAATACCATATAAAAACATACACGAACGGCGTCATCCGCAGTAACCTATACAATTTATAGGGCAGTTTGGTTAGCGTTGAAGTCCAGTTGAATGATTTCTGAAAAAGGATATAAAAAAAGCATAAAACTTTTTTGTTAATTAATTGCTAAGTTTATTACTTACCTAAATCCAAGTTCTGGTTTAACCTGCATTACTGGCACAAATGTCTGGAGCGAAGCTTTGCTTTTAAACGCATACACTGAACTCTGCAGTTTGAAATGTCCGCTAGATGGCGCCGAACGTCTACGGATATGCAGAATGTTACCAACAGGCCTTTGATATGATAACGAATGGATTTTATTTCTTTGGTTTCATAACAATTTCAAACAAAGTTTAGTCACCTTTGAAGTAATTGGAACATATTTTTTGCTTTGTTAGTCGTCTCTTTTGCTGAAAAGAGACTCCTTTTGGTTCTGTCCATTGCACTCTTAATGCAAGGTAATATATATATATATATATAAAAATAAATTCAGTATGTTCCCAGAAAGCGGCGGTACAGCTACTAGCCTGAATGATGACAGAAAAGTTCTTTTCTTTCCCTCTTACAGTTTTCACAAGCTGTGAATTCCACACACGTTCTTCCCTTAGATATTTATGTCAATATTCATATTGTTAATCTATATGTAATCATGTTAATCTATGGTCTCATTATTCATTCTCATTCATCTTGGTCATCATGCACCAACTGCGGTTGAAATCCTGTCAGCTGTCAGCTTCAACCCAGCCATCAACCACCGCTTCACAGGTGAAAGTGCCCTCAAACTGTTCTTCTGCCATTGTTACCATGTTTTCTCTGTTTTTTCTTCTTCTAACCCTGGAGAGCGCAGTTTTCCAAAAGCCAGTGGAAACTGGATCAGGACGATGCAACTGACCGCAATCTGTTGTGAGATAATTAACAGAAATGCATTAAACCTAACCAAATAAGATCTAACACACATCAGCTCACAGTGATGAAAGACAGCTGTAATTATTTCTATACTTAAAGGCCATTTTAATTGGATCCATATAATGAGTTGGTTTGTGGATTTGGAGTAACACTGAAATGATACACACCACGACTGCTCTGTCTTGAACAGTATTGTTCTTGGTTTGACAGAGTTGCGTGGTATTCATGTACTGAAGGAGCTAACAGAGGTATTACAGCAATCCTAGGGCCATCACGAAGAAAGTGTGGCGTATGAACCACTTAAGTGTTGTTTTCACTGTTGCAGACTGTGGTTCTCAGCAGCATAAATACACCAACGTAACAAAGGTGAAATGAACCTACGCTCCAATTACCCCACCTTCGGCAGCCCTGTGACTTTACAGTTCCTTCTGTGGTGTGTGCGACCCAAGCGCGTACCGTGTCACGAGGGCACGCCGAGGACGTGGCTTTCTGGGCGAAGATACTGTGCTTGCCACCTTTGTTTAGGCAGCACAGCCTTCAAGACACGTTGGGTTGTTACATGGGGAGTAAGTTTGGCGTCCTTCTGAAAGGGCTGGATTGCAGCCATGATTTGGGCAGGGTTTTCTGATAACACGATTTGATTTTCTCTGCATTCATTCGGGGGGGGGGCTCTTTTGCGTTTACACACTGATTCCTCGTTCTGAATGGTGAAGGTGACCGTATAACGCATCAGAAAGCAACGTGGGCACCTTCCAGCTGTCTGTTACAATGCCATCAACCCACGTCCTACAAGAGAAACATCTCCTTTGATGATGGTTCCAGCAGCCATACATGGGGGGCACTCTGGAAAAAGGCTATTTTCAGGATTGTCCCAAGGGGGTGGGCAGCATGTGTGAAGACTGCTCACAGTTGGTTCTGGCGTTTCACTAATGACACACTGTAGACGCCTCAGTGTCGGGCAATAGTCTAACAGCGTAAATACAACTTCAGTGCTTCATTTTCCAATTACAGACATGGCTGTTATTTTTTGTGGTTTCTCTTGTTATTTAATGTTAATTTGTACTTATGTTTTAAAATGCCACTAACCTTTTTTTCCCCCCCCAATCTTAAAGAGGTGCACATGCACCCACACAATATGAAAGTCTTAAAGCAGCAAAGTTTATTCAGTGTCAAGCAAACACTAAATTATACATTTCAAAACAGTACAAAAACACCTTTCACAAACTTCATAGTTAATGTGATTACAAACATACAAATCAGAAGTGGGACAGTGACACTGGCCAGCATGATCAGCACACAAACGGCAGTTAGTGCGGCCCTAACTAACAGACATGTTTTGGCTTGTGTGATGTGTGTGAGTAATGTGATGTCCGAGCCAAATTTTTTGGCCTCTCTTTACATAGAGAAACTAGCAGACTGGACTACTGCAGTGTACTGTTGCCATGGTTACCTGCCCCACCTCAGCCACCATGCTTGACACTGCAGCGTCCGTCATTGGTCCATTGGGTGGGATGGCAAAGACTTCTTGGTACAGACTACAGTCACTACACCCGTGAATGGTTGGTGTGGCCATCCCTCGCATCACCTGGTGTATGATCTCTGCCAGCTGTAGATTGCGTAGATGTTGTGGGAGCAGGTGGGCAGCCTCTTGCAGGTGCTCACGCTGCGGTGTCGGAAGTTCCTGACCCCAACCCCAGCGAGGCCTCGCCTCCGGGACGCCAGCTTGGTCCGTTCCTCTGCCACAAAGAAGTCTGTTGTGGCACGGAAAAAGTCGAGCAGTGCCTGGTGGCCCCATGGCATGGCGCCATCGCCCGGGGCAGAGAAGCCACAGTGCCCACCACGGCCCGTCAGCAGCAGGAAGAAGTGCGGGTTAGTCTCGAAGAGTTCAAGTGGCAACGTGGTCTGCACCTCACCCCGCACCGGGTCATCCCGGCTACACACACACAACACCGGGACCGCCACCTCATCCACATCACGCAGGGGGTCGTTCCGCTCCCAGTATGCCTCCCAGCCACCCACCAATGACCCCTCAGCACGCGTTCCTTTCAGCGCTGGCTGGCAGAACAGCGCCTCCTCCAGAGATCTCAGGGAACAGCTGGAGAACAGCACGTCTGTATGAAGCACTTCCCCCAGCGCGGTCTTGTACCTGCATCCACGGGAGATGCCAACATCCATACACTGTAGACTAACAGGAAGGCCTTCATACACAAGGGATTCACAAAGTGCAAATAAGGTAACGATAGTTTATTCACACCAGTCAAATGGACATTTGACAGGAAAGAGGGGCCGCTGGTAGTCATGGATACCATGCATCCAATTTAAAGGATATTATACAGATTCTACTGAGAGAAAATAATTATACTGTCAGAGGTAATTATGGATCAGTTAGACCTTGGATCAATTAAGCATTATGTTTACCAGAACTGCTGTGGTCATTACTTGGATTTGTGGTGACTGATTTCATCTGGCCTGTGGGGTCCTAGCATATTTTATTCCTGGATTTTTGCCATATAAAGTCCCACATTGCAAGTGTGTTTACAATCAAATGTCAAAGCATTTCTACAGCAGAACTCAAAATGATCGTCAAACTAGAGACATCATTTTCACTGCAAAGCCTACGGACACAGTTAAGAGATCTTAGCTTAATATTCAGAAGGAATCTTTGTTGTAAAAAGCTGTAGGTCAAAGTCACAAGATGCACCGTCTGCTGTACCTTTGGTTAACATTATTATACAAGGTACAGTGCTGACGAACACTCACCTACAGTATATAAGTAATACATAAAATTACAGTTAGTGCCTCACAAAGACTGGTAATTATTATTTTTTTTGCTGCGTTTATGTCAGGTCTGACTATACCTGCTGAGGCAGAACTTCTGGTAGAGAAGCAGAACCCAGTGACAGAACCAGGACGGGCTGCTGTCGAACCAGGCCTGGCAGCGGAGGATGGGCGAGAGGCAGGCAGCAGCAGTCACGTAGCTGGAGGATCCACACTCGCCCAGGTAGGACAGGAGAAGTCCGGACCCGGTGCTCTCGCTCACCGCGTAGATCCGCCCGGCCGGCTGGCGGTACCGCACGTAGCGCACTGCCTCGCGCAGGTCTGCCGGATCGCCGAACTGCTGCAGCTTCAGTGTGCTGAGTGGGGTGCTGTTGTGGCTGCGCCTGTTGAACACCACGGGCAGGAAGCCATGGCTCAGGCCCACCTCACACAGCTGAGCCCAGAGACAGACAGAAAGGATGTGTGTTACCATGGCGCCAGCTCACCAACATGCACAAATACAGCGAAACGGATAACATAACGCACAAAAAGACGTTAATGCACCTGCCGAAATTCACAGGACACTGGGGTGCAACAACCAATCCCAACAGGATGGGAATGGGTGTCACAACTGGGCAAAGTGAAATCGTGTATAAACGGGACATGCTGATTAGACCGCCCTTCAGGACTCTGCAGATCTTAGTCCAGGCTCCGCCATCAGCTGACTTCAGCGCAGCCAGCTCAAGTGTCGCATCTCCTGACAGGCCCCAGAAGAGACAGACCTTTAACAGACCGTTAAATATTTACACTGGCCCACTGGTGGGAGCTCTGGGGTCAGGTTCCACTCCCAGCTGGCCAATCACACCATACAGCTCACTAGGAAAAGTACTTAGAATGTAATAACAACAGGGGACACATTCAGTGTGAAGGCCTTGTGCTGGACCAGTGGCAGAGTTCGTGGCTGGGGGAAGGAAGCATTGCGTTTCTAAGACAGCTTCCTGCTCCCGTAATTTTCTGTCCTGTGCTATCACCGAGGTGGCCGTGGAATTCGGTTGGTATATGGAGGAGTGAACTGTGAGGATATGAACACAAGCCCATCCTGCTCCATCGCTGCATTCCTCACACACTCACTGAGGCAGTGTGACACAGACCCTCACTCCTGCTCACCCTGGGCCTGAGAGTACAATCAAACTGCACTGAGTCATAAAGTCAAAAACATGTGACCAAAGGTACTTCCTGCCCTCTGGACATGAAGGGTATTGACTAGTAACATGAGTACAAGCTTCAGTGCCGTCGATTCAGGTGTTTGTTCACTGCACAGAGACGCTGTTACTGCAGCTTGGTCACTTTTCAATCCATTAGTTTTCTGTCCTCATGGTCCCAAAAATACTTCTCTTGACCCCCCTGAAGAGGGCACCAAAAGATCACAGGGGGTACACCAGGCTGTCTGCTAAGGTGAGCATGTACAGTTTAGATCTGCACATGTTGAATAAACGCAAAACACACTTACTAGCTAATCAAAAAAGTCTGCATATAAAACTAAAAAGGATTGTTTTCAGTTCTCATTTAAAAACAGTGGGCTACTTTATTCTT
>JABJVR010001394.1:0-19238 GCA_025773905.1 Chitala chitala
TCGGTGTCCCCCCAGAAGAGCTGGAGGAGGTGTCTGGGGAGAGGGAAGTCTGGAGGTCGCTTCTTAGACTGCTGCCCTCGCAACCCAGCCCCGGATAAGTGGTAGATAATGGATGGATGGATGGATGGATGTTTAAATACAAAGTCTTATCACGTATGTACCTGTTTTTAATCATGCCTTGGAAGAGTTGTCTGAGATACAATAAAACAAACGTTCCTACACGTTCCCAAGACACCTGTCACTTCCTTCAGAATGTATTTTAACAGTTGTAGTTTTGCTCACTGTTCCATATCAAGCAATTACAGCCTACCCATTACAAGAAACAGGAAACATTTTGTCATAGGTACAAAATATGAATTCTTTTGTTACCCGACGTACTGTCCGCAGAGATTACACAGTGCAGATGTTAACTTTTAATCCGATTTTAGAGAACAGAGAAGACTGTCAAGAGGAATTTCAGATTTCCCTGGCTGCCCTGGGAACTGGGCACCACGCCCACTGATGCCCGCCATCTCTCCCTGCCTCTCTTCATCCCTGGACGAGGGAACATGTGGCTGGTCGTGATGTTCGTTAGTGCTTTAATAATCATGTGAGCGGTGCTGTTTGTATGGGCCAAGTTTCCAGTGGTAAAATGTTGCCATAGCACCGGCTCACTGCACTGATACAATGTGTGCGATAATGCCATAACCAGCTGGACAAATTACAACACAGAGACTTTATTTATGAATGGGGGTTGGAATACTCTCCACAGACTTGGCCCAACTGCTGTAAACCACTTAGAGTTAGGCTGATTGTTGTTTTGTAACACAGACTTTATATGCAACAGGACTTAGCTGTTGATTTATTTCCTTGAACGCTGACATGATGTTTTATTATTACTGCTTTTTCTCATGATTTGTAAGGTTCTTGTTTTAGTCAGTTTATGAGAAAACCTCCTGCTCATCTCAGGTTTACACTTATTATAAAGGGGACGCACAACGCTTGTTGAACACAAGTATAATAGCAGACCATATGTAGTTGTAACCAGTTTCATCTTACAAACAGTGCTTTTGGTCGTTGGTGTTATTTACATGGGTGATATACTTCAAATAACCAGACATTGACTTTGAAATGACATGGAAGCAGATGCTTAAAATAGCCCGTTTGATCACATAATTTATATTGTTATAAGAGATTCGTTCATGAAAAATTCAGCCACTTGATGCAATCAAGGACTTACGTGAGCAACGTGAAATTTAGCTGTGAGTTATTTATGAAGGGCTTTGCTAAAACATAGTGGCCATTAATACAGTTTGCGCTTCTTGAGTACAGTGCTGTTTTTATGTAGACAATGTAATCCATCTTGTACAGGTCAGTGGAGACATTTGCCTCGATCATGTTGTCTTTAAACTCTAAATCGTGTACTGCCTTTTTTTTAGTTATCTGTCAAGTTTCATAGCAAAAAAAAAAAAAACACTTTCCCTCATGTTCACTTTAATCACCTTAATGTCAAAGCTTTACTGTGAACATATGCATATATTTGTTAACAGCCATTTTTGACTGTTGCTACCTTGACTTCTGGATAAAACCAATGCAACGCTGCTGTAACTCCACATACAACAATCTAATAAGCTTTCTTTGCACAGATTCCAGAAAAGGAATGGTTTGTCTTTAAATTCATTTCATAATCCTCTCAGTTATTACATCATTGATTTCAGAAAAGTATTATGTAGTGTGTTACTGGGATGGCTAATGTTATTACAAGTTCATAATTCTCCTTGAAGTTGCCATGGTAAATGCCCATGGATACAATTTGCCCATGGATACTAAAGCATGCCAACTGCTTCCTGCCTGGCAAGGCTTTGCTTCTTGTATTTTATATCACTGTCAGGGGACAAACATTTTTAAAGCATAAAAATGCCTTGTTAAATGTATAACTGGTGTTTAAAAAGAAATAACAGAGAATAAATTATTGTTAAGCATGGTTGCAGGGTATGGACAGTAAGAAATATACAATATGTAAGATGAATATAAAACATAACATTTTTATTACAACGTGTCTGTCTACTGTTGGACGAACAAGGGAAAAATGTGTCCATGGATTCAAATGCAGAATATCCAGGTTCCAACATGTGTCAGGTTTTCACACTTTGCTTTAGCATGTGGAGGCAAATCCCAATCCATATGTGGACATTCATTAATATACGTGCAGTCATATCACAAGGTCAAAGTTCCACACGCAATGTCCTTCCAGTTATTCTTCCAATATTTGTACAGTTGATGAGACCAAAATTTTAAGACAGCCACAAGCGAGTACTACTTTGATCGCTGGACATTACAGACAGGAACTGCATTAGATGGAAGCGAATGCCCTTTTAATTATACAAAAATATACGTAAAAATATATATAAAATAGAGCTAACGTGATTTCCACGTGACCTCTGTGAATGCTTGCATGACATGAAAAACCAGTTAATATCTTTTGCTTTTATGGAGTTTACAATGAAAAACAGATGGCGAAGATCTCTGCATACGTTGTATGGCTGTTTCCGCCATCTATGGGGGCATCTGATTGGTTGTGACATGCTGCTTTGTCTGACGTGTGTTTGTAGGCATTATGGCCGGTATGGCAGCATTTCACAGATTGCCTGGGTTGATTTATGCGTCACCTGTATCGCCTGGGGATCAGCCCTGCTTTAAACTTGACACGGAAGGCCCGGTGATATCAAGTTCCGTGGAATTACTCAATCTGTTGGAGGAGCAGGAAGCCTAACTTCTCCTGTGGGCCTCAGGGCAATACATTTCAATAGCCCTGACTGATCTACATTTCCCACTCTTCAGTTACAAACTGTTAAAAGACGTACGCACAAAAGGTCAGAGTTTACATTCCGGCTTTATTATTTGCCTTCAAACATTATTCTGTCCATAAACAAAACAAGCGAAAGTAATAATATAGAGGAAAATGTATGTTTAACTTCAATGCTACCATTCCACAGCCTTTGCACTTTATAATTTAAAAAATCAAATGTAATGTATGTTACATAACACGTGTATATACGCAAAGAAAAAAAAATAACAGAAACTGAAAGCTGCCATTTCTGCCTCATGTTGAAGTTATGCAATTTTCATGCGAAATAGAAACAACTCAGATTAAAAAAAAAAAAAAAAGCATATCTGAAGTCCATGTTCAGCTGTCAACAATGTTCTTCAGCAATGTGCCCCGTGAGGCCTGTTATAGAGCATAACTTAGCTTCCCAGAGACCAACCGATATAAATGAACCAGTACAGGCTGTACTTTATCGGTCGTACGGCACTTATGTAAGAAAAGGCTACGCTGTTCAGATTTTCTTTGTATCACTGTTGTACATACATAGTAGATTGTCTTGCAAAGGAAATGCAAGTGGGGGGTGGCAGAACCTTTGCAGCGCAGACGGCCCCGCTCGTCTCTCATCCTTTGGATCGCACGTCCTGTGGGCACAATGCCGAGGCAACGTGGAGCCACGTTTGGAGGAAGCGCAGAAGCTTCACCAGCGTGCAAGGCAGCGCTGTGCTGCAGGAGAGGAGATGATCGAGAGCCTCTGCAGGGACGTGCACCCGCGATTTTCTAGAAGCACATCCCGATCCCCCCCAGTGCTTGTTGTTAAACAAAAGCGAAAAGATAATTCGGTGAGACGAGCCGGTTTGCACATCGAAGTGAGGTGAAAAGGACCGGCTAAACGCACAGCACGCCTTTCAGAAATGCTTTCATTTGTAGGAGACGCCTCGGTTTGAATTTACGTGCTGATTTATGCAAGCCATGCATACATTTTCAACGCACGTTTTCATTTAAAATAAGGCTATAAAATGTGCAAACAGCACAACAGTTCAATCATTTTGGGAACACAAGCAAGACTTTTCTGAAGTTAGTTTAGTCTAAAACCTGATATGTTTATTAATAGGAAACATTAATAAATGACTACAATTATTAAAGATTGGTATCTCTTCCTTTCTCAACTCGTAAATTTGAGACTTAGATTAGAGTGTAGATTAATATTGAATGGATTTTTTTACGTTTTCTGCGCACAGCGCCGTAACCTGCACGGTCTTGTTGCTGTGAAGCAGAGCGAGCTGTCAGCCTTCAACACGAGTTCAATACAGACGCAGTGCGAGAAACACCTCAAACGCTGTTTGTTAATATTACTTTCAGCTGTACAAAAGAAAGAAAAGAAAAAGAGGCAGCCTTGTCAACTGTCGTGATTGCTGAAAACAAAACAAGAAAAGTGTTTACAAAGTCCTGGAGGAGCTCAGATGTGTGCGCTCTCAGTGCCATCTCCTGAAATGATTCTGGGAGATGTCTGCGTGACTGAAGGTTGTGTGAAGGCAGCTCAAACCTATAACATACCTGGGCACTTAAACACTATATCAGAAACGATTCCATGTCCTTTTATAACTGATTTACAGTGGAATTATTGACTACCAAAGGCTTGGGAAGGCTGGAACACCTGAGCTGCTAAGGGTCATTACGCGCTACTGAAAGGGTTTTTCTGTCGGACTGCTGAACCCAACAGCTTCCAGCTGATCAGCCTACGTTATTTAACACGTTTGAACCCGACCCAACAACCTGTCTTGAGCCTAGACTGTGTTTTCTTTGTGGTAGGCACGGTCTGTACTGCTGTGGCGCTTTATCGTGACCTCCATAACGTAGCTTTGTCAGCATACCATCGTGAGGCATATGGCAAAAAAATTGGGTACAGAAATCCTAGTAGCTTAGTGCTGAACGCCAATAGTGCAACAGATGCACATATGTGTTACTGCATATATTATCAGATAATGAAATATGTGCACTTCTGCTTTGTCTGCATCAAACACAAGCACACCTTCTGCAACCACTCTGACCCAACAATTACCCAACCCCCTTTTAATTAAATGTTTAAGTGCTTTGTAGTTATTCCTTTAAACCAGTTGCAGCTAATTTAGCTTAGAGTTGTATATTTCATATGTTTTTGACACGTTATTCATCACTGAGGACTGTCGTGTTTTTAATTACTGAGGTATCTTTTGTTTTGTCTCTGCATCTAGCATCGTATGCAGCGTACACTAAGTGAAGCCCGGATGCTGGAAAGACGCACAAACTGCTCATTTTCGCCGCTTTGATGCAGGAGCCGCCGCGCGCGTGAGCGTGCGTTATGGCATCGTCAGGAGAAAAAGACCGCACAGAGCGGCGTACAGTTCATGCCTGAGCTTGCCGAATACTTACCATCTGAGCGGTACAGATGGCAGAATGGCAGGCTTGCAGAGAAGAAAAATGAATAACACTATTTGACTTTTCCCTCTTCCCCCTGCTGAAACAAAAAGCTGACCACTTTAGATTAATTACCAGAGCTACCTGGGAGGCTAAGGCTGTTCTAAAAGAAGAGCCTGCAGATTTTCTGCCACTGCCATTTGTGTGGGAGCAGCTTTGATTTCTGCGCAGTCAGTTGGAATAGTACAGTGGCTTAGCTTAAATGTCTGCTAAAATGAAGGTGCACTATTTTTTTTAGCTGGCTGGTGGCCAAACCACCATGCTGTCTATCAGCAGCTTTATGTGGTCTTAACTGTGCTGAAATTGCGAATCCACTGCTATATGCATCCTTCTCATTTAGGGGATTTTGTAGTATTTACCATACAAAAGGTAACATGTCACACTTGTGAACATCACTTAAAACTCGAGGAAGCTTAATTTGTAATGTTTTCCTTTGAAATTCTCTGATCTACAATGATTTGCTCACGTGTTTTTCCCGCTGTCATCCATTAAGGCACGTTCTTTATGAAATATGTAAACTGACCTTGAGACGGTGTTTACAATGACCTTCATAAATGAATGATCGGGGCTGTATTCGCAGATAGAGTGAGGCTGCTGGGCGAACGCCCAAGTGTTCATCTCTTGTGATTTGTTCCTAAACTTCAGAGCAGTTGACATGTTGTGGCGGCCGGCCTACAAAGCAGCGCCAGTGGCATGACAAGGCTGGTGCAGAAGCGCCGGGAAGGGTAAAGTTTTCTTGGAAAGGTCACGGAGCCCTCGCAGTGTTGTCGGCTCACATCTCAGAGTGGAGGGCTGTCGTGAAGAGTCCCTGCATTTTCTGCAACTTTTGTGTCAGAAATATCCATATATCTGTTCACAGAACATCAACTTTCCTCATGGCCTTTTAGTGTCGGCTTTGCTTCCAGTGTGATGTAAATCTCTGCACTTCCAGCACTTTTTGTTTTATTCCCCCCTCCCCCCCATCTGTTGTGTGTGTACGTGTGTGTAAACAACCAAATATTATGAATGGTAACGTCAAGCACATTGGCTTGTACATACCATATACATATAAAGGATGTTATGCTTGAAATCAACCCGTGTGAAAAAAACCTCTTACAAACTCATTTGTCTCCCACCTTTTCGCTCTAGTGCTACTGTAGGTGACAATTCAAATCTCTGGCACAATTATTTACCATTAACTGACAAGCCAAACAGTGATCTTCAGGCATTGAGGTTTCAGTTCCGTGTTGTATACTGTGCAAGAACGGAATGTGATGATGAAATGTGTAGGAATTGTTTTAAGAAGCATGAGAATTTTACAGAGAAGATTCCTAATTTGGATGCAAAATGTTGGGCGACTGGATCTGTAGCTAATGCGACAACGATGTCAACTATCATCCGCAAGAACCGCAGAAGTTGTGGTGTATAATCAATAAAAAATAATAGCAAATTATCACAGCGACCTGGTGTGAAAAGTGACTTAATTGTTTTGTATAATCTGTAGCCTGAAAGTGAGACCATATAGCTAAATATGTGTTCAAGGATTAAAAGAAGCAGACAAGAAGAAGCGTGTGGATTATTGTTCTTCGTTTTAAGTGAAACACCCAGTAGTCACTGTAAACCATAAATGAGCCATGCCAGTACTTCCTAAATGCAGCCACTCATGTGTACAGTCAGTTTCACAGTTATGCACCCAAAGTCATGCATCAAAATTGTCTTTGGGTTGTAAGTGGACACCTGTGAGCCCAGAAGAGGCCTCTGTGAACATGGGTTGAACATACGAACTCATCACGCACAGAGCTGAACTCGGTCTGTTCATGTAGCCGACAGGGAAGGCGTGCCTGTTGGAGACATGACAGGCTGTGTTTTTCCCTCCTGAGATCCAAGACAGCTGCTGTTTGCGAAGGGATACTCCTATTTCATGGGTTTAGGTTAAAAAAGTGCTGGGGGGAGGCCATTAGATCATTATACTTTCTCACTGTCATAAAATATTTTCCAGATTTTATGGTTGGTCTGTGGCATTTGTAATCTTGTGACAAACAAATACCAGTGCATCTTCCATTTTAAGATTGTAGTGAAGATTCATGTGCATATTTCTGCTTAAATCACCTGCCCATTAATATGTAGTTTAAAAACAAAAATGTTGCATGAGGACTAGATTTATATCAGTTTCTTGTAGAATACATGTGGCAACAAGAAACTCAACATATGTAATTAGAAGACCCTGATTTTTATTTGTTGGATTCCAAATCTGTGGAGAGACACACTGGGGAAGTCCAGTAGGTGGTGTAGTGGTTAAGAAGCAGATTTTCTGTAGTTGGTTAGAAAATATATATATGTCCCTTGCTATACTTGTGCAATAATTTGTTCTCCACAGTAAGATGCAAAACTGTGGTTTCTTATTAGAAGCAGAGTGTTAAATATAATCTGGTGTTACTAGCCCTTTTCCTACAACAGGTTATCTATCTTTAGAAATCAGTTTTACACAGTCAGGTATACAAACAGTGCTCCCTGTGAAAACAAACAAACTGAAAAAGAACAAACAAAACTTCCATTAAAAGAGGATGAAAGAGGTCCCCCAACTAGGCTTATTCAGTGTACTCTATTAAAAAAGGATGAACGACTTTTACCCAGTTTAACTCTGACAAAAAATTGGTTTACCACTAGACAGTATGCCATAGACAAATGAGTTCTGAAGACTGGATGATTTAGTTAGCATATACAAGAGAGTAACATTTTATATAGAACAGAACAAAGGAATATTTGTACAACAACAGAGCAGCCAACAGATATGGAGAGTTTCCTTAGGATATTCAAGTTTTTACACTGGTACCTGTCCCAAAAAATTCTTCTTGGTGTCAGCTGTGTGTTTTGTAAAATTGATGGAATTCCTTAGAATGGTTTTCTGCATAAGTACTCTATCGATTAAAATGTGTGAAATAGATTAGATCACACCAATAAATCACAAAGAAGCTTATGTCTTCCTCCCCCCTCTTCCTACTCCATTTCTGAAACTTCCAGAGTGCCTCTCACTCATTTTACCTTTTGCCCTTTTTCATACAGCAACACGGAACTTTCCAGAAGCGGGGGAGGTCCCGGCTACCAGAGGGACGCGTGGGCTTGCTGGTTACGGCCTTTCTCCGGTAATTAAAAAGTGGCTTCATCTCACAGGCTGATTGAATGTTACCTGATATTAGCCATATTCTGCTTTTCTTTAGGCCTGCTGGGATGATTTTGGGGTGGGGGTATCAGTATAACAATGTGCTGTGGAAGCCACCCACCTGTGACAAGGCTGCTGATTTTGGCTTTTGTCACAGTTTTTATCCTTTAGGATTAGGACATGATTGTGCGTTTATTGCTATGAGGAGATAAAACTAAATCAAAACAAACATTTAAAAAGACCTTAAATGGAATATGCTGTTAGAATTCAGGACATCCATATGTGAAAAGCAAATGGACACAGTTGTTCCCTGACAGTGTTATTCATGAGAAATTTTTCCAAGTGCCTTTTCCCAGCCTCCGGGAGGGAGGACCCCCACCCCCCACAGCCCCCTTCCTTCAATGTAATACTCGAGGTCCACGGGTTTAGCAACAACGTCTGCTCATTGCACTTTTTACTTCTGCAGAACTCATTGAAAAGCCCACAATAGGCAACCGGCCAGTTCTTAACATGACCCCAGATACAATATGTGTGCTCTTGTATTTCACGCCCCTTTAAACAATTTAGGGGCCTCTTGTTTTGCTGAGAGGGGGGGAAGCCCTCCCATTTCTAAGCCGCAAACTTGACCTGGTTAACGGGGCCCTCAGCAGTTTACAGCGCTACCTCATGTCGGTGGAATGTATGGTTCACAGCTCTCTGTTTTTTTGTTGCATGATCTGACTCTGCAATGGCAGCCTTGTTTTGCATTACAACCAGAGAGAAAGCACACATTTAATATCAAGGCTTTTCTAGCTGTAACTCACAGACTAAACATACTATGGACAATTCTTACAAAATAAAAAAGTCCCAGAACATACTGGACTATAAACAAAATGTTAATAGTTTTTATTTAATTTTTTTTTTTGTCCAGACCTATGTTAGCTGTAATGAAAAGCACAACTGCACTTCTATATCATTGGTTTATCTTTCATCTATTCATTTCAAGGGATGAGTTGAATCTGGCTTCAAGGTTTCAGTGCATTAGCCCTGGAACTTGATGCCAGAATGTTGCCGTAATTGTTCAGCAAAGCCACATTTAAAGCTATCTCTGCATCCATGCATCAAGAGGTGCATTAGCAGACGGTTTAATAACTACAATTATTCCTCCTTAGAATTAAACATACTTTTACTGTCTGAAGTGTTTTTTGGTTCTATTATTGAAGAGTTTTTATTTTTTTATCTTTTTTTTTCAGTTTTGCACTAAGTGGAGCAGCACACTATTGTCTTTTTTTCCGATTGCGTTCAGGTGCAGGGAGAATATTGAAAAATGGAGGTAAAGCTAAGTGTGACCCTTCCTCCTACCAGCTTCCTCTTCGCCTGAGGCTGGAAACGTGGAGGGCCTTCTCGTGCTGAGATTTGCCTCCCACCTAATCCCATTAGGAAACTATCAGACGTTAAATCTTCTTAGGGGGCATTACCGACTCGGAGATGACATATGACGATTTTAGCTGGTTAGCACTTAGCACACTGAACACCGGAGGAGCACTTGGGTCACATGTGGGGCGGAGAGGTTTGCTAGGGGCTGAGGGAACATTTTCAGCCAGTGTACACTTTGTCCAGTGTGATTTCCTGATTATTTATTATTGTTAAACAAAAAAAAAAAACAAAAAAAAGAAAAACAAAGTCACCTGAACCCACTGCATCAAAGAAAGATGCCTGGCACTGTTACAGGGGGTGGGTTTACAGAGACCTCCCCCCTACCCCAAATTAATCTACTTACAGAGGCTGACACATGTTCACTTTGGTGTGGCAACATGCATGCGCTGACCTCTGTAAGTGAACTCAGGCTGAGAGGAAAGAGGGCAGGGCCGAGCTGAGCAACTATGTGAGCCCATGAGAAAAACCTGGGTGAACATACTTGGAGTCTTTATTAGGCTGAGAAGAGAGACATGAGTTTCCATTTCTTAACACACTCATTACCAACGGAGAAGCTCATTTAAACAGTTTGGCAGTTATAGATTTTCAATTAAAGGCCCTGTAATAGTGTGTTTGCAAAACCACCTGTGTCTCTATGCATAATAACTGAATGTCAGTACTGTATTGGCAACAGACCAGGCTATGCTTTGGTTTTGACTTTAAATACTCACTTGCACACACACACACACACACACACACACACACACACACACACACACAGCTTGTCTTTTAGTTTCTGCTATTTACAAATAAATACAAATTGTACAACTGGTAAGAACCATGACAGCTACCTGAAATAAAACTCAAAAGAGCTGCGTTTCTTTAAAATGTATTCCATGCAGTGTGCTGACTGATGTTTGTGATGCATGCTATTAAAAACGCCATTGTCTGGGTTCACTCAGGCTGTCACAGAAAATCAGAGAAGTATATCTGCAGCTCTTCAGTGTGCGGCTGCTTCACTGACTGGAAGGTTTGAAGGCACATTGCCAGCCCGTATTATATTCACATTGTTTGACAAAACAGTGATGCCTAAGAAGTTATGTTGTTCCCGCTAGACGGCTTTGTGACCAAATAAAACGGTGAAGGTTTGAAGGTCTGTCCGCTCAGCGGGATTTGTGTCTGTGTACCGCGTGTGCAGTTAAGATGCCCAGGTTCAGTGTGTGTGTGGCACTGCGCTGAACACATTTAGACACACAGCTGTTCTTTGTTTTCCGATCTACACCCCAAGAGATTGTCACTGGCCCTTTGCTGCAAAAAACCTCACAGAGGACCCCTCGAACACAGCCCTTCAAACATTGTTAACTTTCTCTGTTTCTCTGTCTCTCTCTTTTACAAAACAGAGATGCAAGAGGCCCCGGGACGGTCCAAAGGCACAAGAGGTCTCCCAGCATCCATCATTTCCACGCACACTGTAGGATTACACCTTTTTAAAGGAGTTAAATGCCACTATTTGAAATCTGTCATGACCATGTGAAGCAGAAGGTGATATTGTTACACTGAAATTCAGAGCTCTTGTTGGAACGGCCTTTGGAAAGAGAAACGAAACCAAATCAACCACATTGCGGTAACGTGACCAAAACACAAGTGCATCCAGCACGCTTCGGTATATTCAGTGGCAACGATGATCAGCTGTGTAACAGAAAAAGAGCAACATCGTCACTTTGCCAGCTAATAAGATGACACCAACAGCAGGTAATATTAGTTTGTGTGGCCCTGCTTCCACAGGCTGTGTAATTTTACAGTTATGCACCAGTAAGGCAAGTTAGTGCATTCCCTGCTGTTGTGTCAGGAAACCTGACACCAGACAGCAACAGTGCCATTTTCAGTGATGTCAGGTATGAGGTAGCCAGACGTGCCAGCAGTTTCTCTCACCTATACGTAGTGGATGAGTGACAGAGGTGTGTCATCCTCTCCACAGGATCCTACTGTGGATGAAACCTAAGCTTGGTCAAGGTCTATCTCCCACCCCCAATCCCAAAACGATCCCAAATGTCCCCACCTGAACCGAGACACTGTATCTTCTAGTGTAGCCACCTACACACTGGAAACTAATTTTGGCAAGCCCTGACATTTGTGCTGCGCTAAAACTGGCCAAAAGATCACGGTGTAACAGAAGACTCAGTTCTCAGGACCCGATCCCTAGAAGTCCATTTGACACCAGTCCCACTTATTGCAGGATTTTTTTGTGTTATGTCTGAGATTTAATTAGTCAGGATTTGCCGGCACAGATAAAAAGGCCTACTGTGGAATTTGATCCCAGTACTGAATGATGGGATATGCCTAGAAAACAGCAGCTTGACTCCAGCCCAAGGACCTGTTCAGTCATGACTGTGACAACACAGGTTCACCTGCACATGTGCAATGAGGTCTGAAGAAGTGCTCGTTTTTCCCAAATGCCAACTGAAGCAGCCTCATGTCCACCCACATCTAGGTATTGTCACATTAAAATGCACATGAGACATGCACCTTAGTGTTATCGCTCCTGGAAACACTTAAAATTTAAACACAGACAGCCTAATACACTGACAATTCTCACAGCCAGCAAAACTGAGTAAAATTATGAACCCAGAAAAACAGTAGACCAACTGTAAACCACTTTATGTTAAGCATCAATCAGTTTTAAAATATTTAGCCTTACCAGGTTGGAGGGGGTGTAGCCTATCCCACACGACACAAAGCTCAATGTAGACAGACATCGCAGACAAAGCACCTCTGGGCTGAGGACAGAATCAGAACACACAGAGTAAACCTGTACGTGCATGAGGAGAATGCTCAGAGCACACACAGTGTAGGATTCAAATACACAATGCAATACATGAAACCAAACAGACAAAAATGTGCAGTTTATTTACTTTGCACTTGTTTGAAATCCAGACTTTTATGTACATGTGTAATTTATAATTTGTCAGGGTGGTAATGGAGTATTGTTAGGAGAATGTTTGTTTCTCAGCAGGGCCTGCAAAATGAGAACCCAATTTCTGAAACTCTCCATTAAACTACCAACATGTCTGTGCCAAAGCTGTTTAATGGGGAGGCGGAGGAACGCTCTTCGGCGGGGAAGAACAGGATCGCTTTAAATTGAATTCCATTCCGCTGTAAAAACGTAAACATAAAGCTGAAGAGAATGGCAATATAGTTTTAGAAAATCTTTCTTGTATACTAGTGTTGGTTTGAGGGGAGTCACAAAGTGCTCAGCAAACACACCCAGCCTAGAGAACCCACGAGCAGCAGGCGGAGTGAGACATTATACCATAGAAAAGAGTTGCAGTATATTGCCTTTATTGTGGACCTTTTGTAAACTGCAGACCATGCTGTGGAATAGGTTGATTTGTATGTCAGCCCCTCAAGGCAGCAGGATGCCTTTTATCAGGTTTCTCAGTCTCTTTTTAATACCGTCCTTTTTGTCTACTATTTCAGCCCTCCTTTATTGTTCCCTATGTAGTCTCACGGCCCTCCAATCATCATAGGGCTCAAACTATGGATCTGTGCACCAACTATTCACTTGCAAATCTTGACCTTTCAAAGGGTGACACACCCACTAATTACAAAGCAGGGACCTTGCTTGGACTGATAACTGCTTTCCATTTTATCTGTCTATGAGTGAGCTGCATCCCATTGGAGCATGACACAAGCTCTTAGTTTGCATGTCAACATTGTAGTTCCATTGTAGGCGTGGCTTCACTTAGAGAGGACGCGCAAACGGCGCCCTGATTCGAACCCAACACCAACCCTTCCAAAGCCGCTGGAGCCTCAAAGAAGCAAATGTGATTCTGATATATTTGGTTTCCTGTAACATATTTCAGAATCCTGCACTGCAGTAATATAACACCACCTGGGTTTACAAATAAAAGTTCTGTCCTTTCACTCCATATGCTGCCAAATTCCCCTCCCATACTTCCCAGTGAAGATTACAGTTAGAGTCCAATGTTTCCACCCTAGTCCACTTCTTATCAGCATTTTGGATTTGGGGCGAAAACAAACTGTAGCAGATAAGCTATTCCAGGTGCAAAGGTGCTACACACAACAGCACCTTGTGCATACAACATCTTACCGTAAGCACTGTGCCTTTGCTCAGCCCTGCCCTCCCCTGCGCATTTGCACACTCATGAAAGGCAGCAGTATCTGTTGCAGCCCCTGCACGACTGGTGAGGAGAGTGAAACTGGACACATTCTTATCCAGGGGGGCAGGGGGAGGGGGTACTCAACACTGTTGGCAATTTTCTCTGTGTGACTACAGTGTTCTGACTAGAGTTTTTTTTTCAGACGTAACTAATTAGTCTCAAAACTTTGGTCTGCTTTAGTTTTCATACTTCTTTTTCCAAAAGGCTTTTGTGTCGTCTCAGCCAGTAAACATGAGAACAACAACAAAGGCACCTCGTTTTATGACATCTTTTTTAGGACCTCAGCCTACGGTATCTGCTTCTACTTTTATACTTCGGATTTGATAAAATTTTTGGAGTTTTCACTTTATGTGCAGTTAAAAAAAATGCTGCCCGCTGTATGATTGGTGCAAAAATGGTAAGAGAAGAGACAAAGAGCGGGGGAACAAAAACCCATATCTTATAAATTAGCTTTTTCTGTGCTCAGCCGGACCCTCAGCAGTACGCAGTCCCGACGTAAGTACAGGCCTTGTAAGCCACAGATAAACAGAGGGATGACAACATATTAAGCACTGTCAAACTTAGAGCATCCCAGAATAACACATTTAACAATATGGTCAGTTTTTCCCTCCAAGTTTATTGTAGTGGTCGCCTATTTTTCAGGCGTTTTGCTATATCACCTAATGCAGTTAAATTTTGGGTTTCTCATAGTTCTCAATAAAACACATCTTCATCCTAAAAAATATGTTTGAGGTAGAAGAGTGCAGTTCAGTCTCTTTGACGCAATAAAGCAAAAGTGTATCATGCCGGGTCTGTATTTTAGAGCACTGTCTACTTTATAAAATACGCACTGCTTCATGAAAAACTGTCCTCAGATTGCTGTATTGCTAATGAAGTATATCTTTATTTTTATTGTGTGCTTCAGGAGCTCTGGAACGTGGAGTTCCTCTGCCTGAAGATGAATAGCTTTTGCAGAAAGAACAAATAATTCTTTTCCACAGGCGATTGGATTATATCAGTCTTTACTTTAAGGCCATTTGGGGGAAAAACTGCTAGAAGGTCACTTGGTGAGTGTCAGGGCAAACTTCTGTGGGAGGATTGTGAAGGCAAAAAGCACGTTTGGTCATGATAGATCAATTTTACAATATCAAACATTAAGAACAACAATTCTCTGCCTAGTTAATCTGTGTATGTACTGCGTCTGGAAAACTATGACATAAAGGTAAAGTTTTACACTTATTCAAATCTACATTTGCTATCTCTCAGTTGAGAAATCAAAACCTATAGCTTGTATATAATTTTTGCCACCAGCCTTTATCTGTAAATGATAGAAAATGTTGCTGAAAGCAGTTTGATCCACACTGCTGACCAAACAACTACAGGGATAAGGCCTCAAGGCCTTCCGAATGCAGTGTCAGGCTAAATACATCCGCTGTCAGTCTTTTACTGAAAATAGTTGGTAATTGCTAACCTGGAAGAAGCCAATGTTAGCATTTAGCATCTCCTGCAGGATTTTAAAAACTGTGTGGGACACCCAGGGTCTAATCAACAGCTTCTGATTATTCATATTATTTTTTGATAGTTATTGCTGTGGAGGAAAAGTCTGTTACTGTCCCTCGATACTGTACAGTATTTAGGGCTTGACAGGCTCAAAAATACACTCAACCTGGATTTAAGCCACCTCCACTTTATGATGTTGGACGAGGGTAATATCAGATTTACTTTAATGACACGATCACATGGGTCCTACTTTGAACACGACAGTGTCATGAAATAATCCAGCCATTAGGTCATGATTGAAAGTGCAAAATGTAACTCGATGCATATACAGGGCTGGGGTTCCCGCCGCTACAATGTTAGGGGCAATTTATGTCAAGGCTCTGAGAGAGCCAATCTTATAGTGACGACCCAGACAGCCACAGTTCACCCGAGCTCTGATTATAGCTGATAAATATTTCACCATGTCAACATCCCTGAAGCAAAAAGATCCCTAAGAAAAACAGAACAGAGAAGAGCTGAGACAAAAATAATACAAAAAGGACACAATTCTCTCTGTCGCTCCCTAGGGTTGTTCTGTGAGCACACAGGAGCGCACGTGGGGGCGGGGAATCTTCACAGCGACTTTGAAAGGTGAATTTGTGCGTCTCCCGGGACCACACTCGTGGACGAATTTATTGCGTCACCCAGTTTTTAAAGAAAGTTATTACTTACAGTTTAAAATAGCAAACAGGCAGTGTGGCAGTGAGTGTAGAGGAGAAAACAGAAGAATAACAAAGAAAAGCAGACAGCCACGAGTTGCTTGTTTGACTGTGCCGTGGGTTTTAACGAGCTGTAATCTCGGAGGCCGTGAACTTTGATGGAAACCATGCAGGAAAAGGTGTGGGAAGAGATCTGGCCATCGCTGATGCTGACGACACACTGGAACAGGTGACAATGATACAAGGCTCTCTTGTCTCTGGGAGGATTGTAAGGAAGCGTGACAACAATCAGTCATGCCGAAGACCAAAAACGCGTGGCATTCAAACGAGGAAAACGCGTATGCATGCAGGTCCTCCCAGAATACTGGTTCACATTTCACTCCCTAAATGTTAAAGCAGACATTTAAATGGATGCCTTATAGTGGCACATGTGGAGGAGTCCATTTTGTGGGCAAAGACGTGGGGCCAAACCACTAGTCCACTGGTCAGAGAATTAAATATTGATAATGAGACCATTATGAAGTAAACCTAGCTACTTGTTCCTCTGCTAATATATTTAAACTTTTAAATATGTACAGGTACATATTAAAGGAACATTTTGCTTTCAGAAGACTGACAGATTACACTGTTCCATGCCTTGGCAAGCCCATCTGACCATAAGAGGCCTCTGAAACACTACCTGTTGTGTGCTTTTTTTCCTCAGATGACTGGGATAATGGGATCCCTGCAGGTCTACAGTGCCAGTCATTTTCTACATTGGATGGTAGCGGTCCGATCTGTGGCGGGCTGTTTTCCGAAGCTTGGGAAAGCGGAAAGCAAAAGTTTCCCTCAATGAAAGTTGCCTATAAGAGCCTGCGGGTGGAGGTGGTGATGGATGCGGCACATACAACTGGCCACATGACAGAATGGTCACAGGTTCTCCCTCATGCACAAATGCACATGGAGGGCCGGGTAGAACACAAGGGGAAAAACCTGCCTGCGTTTAAATTGCACAGCAGAAAGGAACTGGTAATCCCTTGTCATTTTATACTGCCTGTGCTTACATAACAGCTTTTCACTTCGTTTATGTGCTCAGAGCATGTTTCTCACACAAAGTGATTTCCACAGCTTATAACGTTATATCACTACCTAGCTTTACAACAGGGCCCTCACCGACTGCTCAAAAACAGGTTATGAGTGAAGTGCCTTAACCATTATAATTCCATTTTTCTCTGCTCCCATTACCTCCATGTGTTCCCAAAAATGACACCGAATCAAAATGTTGTTTAAGAGGTGACTGATTCTGGTATTGCATCACTGTTTTTATGGTATTTTAATCAACCTATACATTTCAGTCTTCTAAAGTAAATGGCTAATTTTATATATAATTAGTTATTTAGCAGACACTTTTATCCAAAGCGACTTACAGCATTTCATATATGTGTTACAATGAGCTAGCGCTGGGTGTTCTGCTCAAGGACACACCAGGTGGCTGGGCTTCGAACGAGGAGACTTCTGCATCTCAGCCTGATGGTCTACCCATTGAGCCACCAGGCCGCTAATTTTATTGAAAAAGATGCCGGACAGAGTGAAGTAGATGCTCACCCAAAAGATCAGTGTTAAAAAGTCTGGTGACAATTTTTTACAGTTTATGTACAGAATGATTTTACTGTTTACATTTAAAATGGCAGCTCTGGTGTGCTAGGGCCCAAGGGTAAACCCGATGATTTGATAACAAAGACCATCGTTTTTCCACACGTTTATTATGATGCCTTCTCACGGAGAGTTGAGCCTATTGGTCTTCAGGTCTAAACCTGACCTTCACTGCCTTTTAATTTGGATGTAAACCTGGCTTGAGCAGACGACGCCATTGTTTCGTTAACACCCTGGGATTTGTGTGGTCCATGAGCGGTGGGAGGCAGTTGCAGCATTGAAATTTTCAAACAGAAAGTGTCAGCATGCAGCTAGACACATGCCATTCATCACAACACACCCCTGATCTGTTGCGTTTAACCTGCTGAGAGTGTTGTCCGCCAGTGCCGTAACGCCCTCTCCTTCTTCAGTGCCCCTTGCCATGGACAGTCAGCCATGGACCATTGTCCACAGGTGTAATTTCAAGAATGTGAGTGTAAAGAGCAGTGAAGTCAGATACGCAGTAAAAGATAGGACCCTTGATAACAATCATGTGAGATCTCAACAATAACAGTCTCTCACGACTCACCTGGTACCCTGGTAGTTATGAATTACCCTCTCATTAGGAACAGTCTGTGCTTTGAGTCTTGTACATTTGTAGCCCAAGGACTGAGCCTCTGCAACAGCAGCGTTTCATCAGAAATACATGTATATATATTTTTTTCAGCATCAGTGCTCCCTCCAAAGCAGGTAGACTGAACTGCTGAGAACCAGAGTACTTTTTCTCTCTCTCGCTCTCTGTCTCTCTCTCTCTCTCCCTCCCTCCCTCCCTCCTGCTTTTTAACCCTTTCTTGACCATCTTGTGGCTGAGTTCTGAGGCCCACCATGTCTGGCTCTCCTGCTTGTTGTGCAGAAGCTGGCAGTTAATGTGCTCCCAGCCCCCCACTCCCACGAACTCCCCCCCCACCTTCTCCTGCCTGCTTTGGAGAAACCCACCTTGTTTTTCAGCTTCAGGCAGCTCTTCCAGGAAGCGCTGGGGCCGTGTGAGATCCAAGGCAGATAAGTGGCGCCAGTGCACCCGGCCCATCAAAGCCATCTCTAGACTTGGCTCATTGGCCCTGACCTTCCGCCGGCTGCAGGGCCGAGTGAAGCCAGGAGGCTCGCTCTGGGCGGGGGGTGAGGACATGTAGAGGTAAGAGGAAGGAGCGATCTGGTGGCGACACGTTTCCCGGGTGAGTCGAGTGAAGCGAGCGGGGAGGGGGGTGCCATCTGGCGTGGGCCTGACAGACAGAATTGTTTTGTCTGTGGAACGTCCTTTGCGGCTGGTGGTTCTGTGCCGTTGCATGCTGCTGCCGAGGTGGCCGGGTGGCGTATTCTTCTACAGAAGAGCCAGTCCTCCAAGACACTCGGGGGGGGGGGGGGGGGGGGGGGGGGGGGGGGGGGGGGGGGGGGGGGGGGGGGGGGGGGGGGGGGGG
>JABJVR010001395.1:0-19234 GCA_025773905.1 Chitala chitala
CTACACCACTGGATAGAAGGAACAGTATACCCACCTACCCAGACACCACTACACCACTGGACAGAAGGAACAGTATAGCCACCTACCCAGACACCACTACACCACTGAAACATAAACTTTACCTGTTTGGTGAATTTCGCATAGTTTTTGTTAAAGCCTGAACCAGCACCAGACAGGATAATCACATCAGGCACAAATGAAAGGCAGTGTTTTCTGTTAGAATTGAACAACACCCAAGACAATATCTAACCGAGGGGCTTTATTTTAAAAAAAAAAAAAAAAAAAAGGCGCTTTTGTCAAGTGGCTTTTACCTGCCAGTGTTAACATCTTGAGTGGGAGTAGTTTACAGGAAGTATTAAACTCTGACATTAGGAGGGCCTTAGCAGCAGGAGAATGGTAATGGCTCTTTCGGCTAGCCTGCCTGTTTACATCTGCTCAGACTTGAAGCCCGGTACTGGGAGAGCAGTAACAGCAGGCAAAGCTAATAATGGTGTGAATGAAAGTTAACTGTAGATCAGTTCTTAGCATTTTTGTTCATGTCTAAAATGTTACCTGTCAAATATAACAGCACAAGAGACTGACCTTCTTAACTTGCTATGGACTGTAAGCTGTTTTTGTGCTGTTTTTATTGCACTCGTTTGAGTGAAGTAAAAAGCTTTTGGAAATAGAAGGCATATAACATTTGCTTAACGGTGAGCTGACATAATTTCAGTTCAGTTTAAACCAGGCTCATTCAGGTCAGTATTCTCTTGGAAGAACTGAACACATGGGGAAGAGTTGTGCCAATTAAGGGCCTTCTGGGATTTAAGTCAGTTCTTATCATGAACATAGCTCCTGGTTCTGGATTCTTTCAGCGCCTAGAGTTATGGAAAGGAAATTTGTATTTTTGCTTAAATTGCTTGTAATCCTGCGGTGCTTTATCTTAATATCTGACCTGAAATTTAATATTTTTTTTTTTTATTCCCCTTCTACGGCAGTTGCTTTCCTTTCTGCAGGGTGTTTTCAACTTCTACCACGAGGGCTATGAGCTGGTGCACGAGTTTGAACCATACAAGAAACAACTGCAGTTCAATTTGCAGAATGTGAGTGTTCCCTTTGTGCTGCCTGTTTCCATGGCATCTGTGAAAGTAGGAGTCATGGAGATGTCAATGGTATTGCGCTTTTGGCCGCAATGGTAATCCTGTTTATTGTCTCTCTTAACCAGCATTGTTGAGTAAAGATTAACATCTTATTTTAGATGCATTGCCTGTGGTTAAACCTCATTTTATACATCATCGATCTCTGCGTATCTAAGTTTGTCTAACTGCTGTAGTTATTGTTTCGCAATTTCTACATTACTTGCTTGTAGTTTTCAGGACTGAGTTCATATTTCATGATTTAGTTTGCGTTTATCCTCATGTTTTACACACACCTGGCAGCCTCTTTAGGCTTCCCCCTTGTTTCGTACGTTAGTTTTACGCCACCTGCTTGTAGTCACTGTTCATGAACAGAAGCAAAAGAAAAAAAATGACAGCAGAATCAAGCCCCATCAGCTGTTAGAGCCAGCTCAAGTGACCAGACAGTTTCTGATCACTTTTTGTTAAAGCAGCTCTCAGCCTGCTTAAGAAAAAACAGTCACGTAACGCATGCCAGCCGGAAATTGCACGCCTTAAGGTGTGTTTTTACAGGACACGAAATAATCTGCGGAGTAGCCTTGGTTGTGTGAGCAGAAATTGCTCCTGGCCCTGTTGTTAGAGGAAGCTTTTAGGAGGACGAAGCTTAGATGCCTCTTTAACGCGCCGCGGTGAGAGCAGTCAAGCATGCGTGATGCTGCAGCATTGTCTACAGGTTCCCCCATCGTTTCGCTCTGAGGTCACCTGTCCTCTCTAATCACATCGTCCTCCTTCTAAGCCAAAGGCAGCTTAGTTAAACGTTACATCGTTTTTCAAGGTGAGATAAATGCACACCCAGGAGGGCAGGTGACACTTCACATGCTTTAACCTACTGACAGTGTGTGTGTGTGTGTGTGTGTGTGTGTGTGTGTGTGTGTGTGTGTGTGTGTGTGTGTCTCGAAGACGAGGAACAACTTTGAAAGTACGAAGCATGAGGTGGAGCAGTTGATGAAGAAAGTGAGGTGTGTTGACCACGACTACAAATCACCAGGACAGTTCAGCATGGAGGGCTTCCTCTACATCCAGGAGAAGCGTAAGCATCCTTCTCTTTCTTGCAAATTCCATCCGATGACAACATCCTTACCTGCCAACACCTCCTTCATATGTCCCAACTAGAATCTTGTCTCTGGCTTCTCCACGAAAGTGCTTTATGCAGACATAGTTTCATCTTGATTTGTCCGATTGAGAAGTCCTGCCATCAGTCAGTGTTCTAGCAGATACTTGATAATGTACCTAATTTGGGTGTTTAGCTGTTGCCACCATCCTAAGTGCCCTTCCTTGCCAATAGTTATACAGTTTGGTATTTTTCTCCTCATACATTCAGCTCAAGGCTATAATGTCTTTTCTGAAGTCAGAAAAACAAAACAATTTCTAGGAAGTGTGCCCACAGGTTTTTGGTTTTGTAATATTTTGGTTTTTGTAACCTTGTAATACTAGGTTCCTGACCATGAGGGCAGCTGCCTAATAAAGTCATAGCTGTGACTGGTTGTGTAGTGGTTCTGCTCTATGATGGAGTGACCAAAGTTGCTTGTGTTCAGCAGTATTGTGGTCAAGTCATGGTAATGGTTCTTCAACACTCCAGGACCCTTAGGATTCACGTGGACCCGCCACTACTGCACTTATGAGAAGGAGACCAAGATATTTACAGTGTGCAACTCAGAAAATAAATCGACCAGTAAACAGGTAAGAATGGCTTCACAGAGGAGAGATATTGAGGCCCCGTATGACATATTTCATCCCTTAGGAGAAAGGCTGAACTCAGAATTGCAACTGTGTCATATTATCCATCTGGATAAAAAGGTTGACTCGTTAAAAATGTCGATTCATTTTCAGGGTGAATTAATGTTTGCCCTTTGTCACAGGATCATTCTGAATGATGCTTTTTAAGCACTGAATGCAGAATATGAAACTAGAGGGAGTAAAGTGAAGTCCTTATTTTCTTTCTAAAGAATTTACTGCTCCCAGGGCAGACAGAAATATTCAAGCTGAGATCCTGTGTCCGCAGGAAGGCGGATTCCATCGACAAGCGCTTCTGTTTTGACGTTGAGGTAGTCGAGAGGTTTGTATCTGCTGTTCAGGTTTGTATCTGCTGTTCTTGCTGTTTCAGTGTCCGAATAATTGCTCTTGCATGGGACTCTAATTAATTAGGTTTGATCACAAAAAAAACTGCAGAAGGAAGACAGTTTTACAGGCTTGATGAATAAATAGTGCTATGGGCTGCTGGTATGCAATATTAAGCCAAAATGTCAAAGGTTAGCATAGAATTCCAGAAAAAAGTAGTAATTAGAAATGTACATGTATAATATATAAAAAAATAAATTCCCCACTTGCCCCTGCGGGTGTTTTTTTCCTCCTTCAAACTCTGGTCTTCTTCCAGAGGCCTGGGAGCTTGAGGGTCCTGCTCAGTATCTTAGCTGTTCCTAGGACTGCGCTCTTCTGGACTGAGATGTCAGATGTTGTTTCTGGGATCTGATGGGGCCATTCTCCCAGTTTGGGGGTCACAGCCCCAAGTGTTGCAATTACCATGGGGACCACTGTTACCTTCACCTTCCGCATCTATATAGATACAGACATATGCACATAATTATTATTTTAAGATCAGTTCCCTTTCATTTCTCTTTAATTACTGTGTCCATGTAGAAAAAGAATCTGTTGTTGAAAGCTGTCAGAACCGCTTAAATGTTCTTTAAACGTTCCTTTCATCCTTATGTACTCCTACCCAAATGATTTCACACACTCATAAACTAATTATGTATTTGGTTTGAAACTAAGATGAAAGTAACACATTTACCTGAATGAGTGGGTAACACGGATATAGGAAGACCCTGGCAGGAAGATATTGTCCTTGAATAAAATGCTGTAGCTGTCACTTAATGTAACAAAACTGCTGCACAGAAAAGAAGGTGGCATCCTCACCTGCTTTTCAACAAACTAAGAATGAATTGGCCGAATCGCCTCTCTGGCTCAAACGCTCACTATTCTTTGCTCTTGACCTCCAGGCACACTGTCATCACCCTTCAGGCACTGTCAGAATCCAACAGAAGACTGTGGTTGGAGGCCATGGACGGGAAGGAACCTGTAAGGGCAGCACCACTTTGCTCAATTTCCTATTCTTTAGCCTTTTACTAGCAAAACAGAAGCAGCTACAGTTATTTCTGTTTCTTTTATACCCTCTTCTGGTCATTATGTGAACTGCAACAGTACAAAGGTTTTACATCCATCCATCCATCCAAATCACTTATCCATGTTTCAATAAATAGTTCTGTTGTATAACTGCATTTTAAACGGCTTGTAAAGGTTATGGATGCTATCCAGCATGTATGTTAACAGTTTTATTGGGTTTTTGTGACCTGAACTATAGTTGTAGAATTCTCTGTCTTATCTATTACAGATTTATGATGGGGTAAGTTCAAATGTAGCATGTTCTTCCTACTTCACCATCACTTCAGTAACTCCAGTGCATGAAATACTGAGTAATGCATGAAAAGTGACATTTTTTTAACCATAGCCATACTAGAAAGTGTGTAGTATCTGGGAGCATCATTATTTTATTGTAACCCTGCAGAACTACTCTAAAAGTTCACTGTTTAACTCTTAATATACATGACTATTCTATTAAAGGCTGTTTTGTGTTGGGAGCTGCTCTTTATGCTAACAAGTTAGCACTGGTGTTCAGAAAACCGCGAGGCCGCCTCTGCTTACATTGTAACAAGGGTTAAATATTAATTTGGGATTAAATATAAATTTTCTATATATAAAGTGAAAAGTAGCTTTTTGTGTTTGTTGAACACTTGTCATTTGGTAATGTAAGATAAAGGCGGAGTGTAAACTGTATGTTGATGTATTGTTGTTTCAGATCTACAGTCTTCCCACTCTGCTGAGCAGTAATGACGAAAGTAAGTTTGGTCTTTAAGTAGTGCTGGACTTAGTGATGTTACTTGGTCTTTGTCAATCCAAGCTGTGTGCTGTGCTCCTTCGTAGAGGAGCTGACCGTCTGCAGAGTGACTCCACAGCCCCGTTTATGTGTGTCTCCTGTTTGTCAGACAGGTCATAATACAGGCTGCCTGACGTGATGTTAAGCTCAGGGCTAACCAGATAGAGTTAGTGATGGGCAGTCCGTCAAATTACTCACCTGGTAGCGCTTATAAGTAATGCTAATGCAGGTGCAAGACCTGAAATTTATGTACCTCTGTGTTCTGCAGCTTTACTGAACGAGGCCGGGTTTAACTTTGTGAGGAAGTGCATTGACCTGGTTGATCAAAGAGGTGAGTTTTCATTGTGCTGGTTTTTTTTAACGGAATTTAAAAGCGTTAGCCGAAAGTCCAGCTTTTAGGAATATAAATTATATGACTGTTGCTATTAGAGTTTGATATTTCCTCAACCCTTTGTTGACACGTGCTTTTACCGGCCGTAGCCTGGGTTTTGTGTTTCACATTCTCCGTGAAATATTGCAACTGTTGCAGCCGAGAAGCTGTTTGTTCTCTGAACGTGGTGAAGTGTATGACGGTCATTGGCCTTCCACAAAAGCTCATTCTCCCCAGCTCATCATTTTGGCATACTTTTCTCAGTTGTTTCAGTGTAGTGGTGCAGCTTTGTTTGAAAAATGTGCTGAGAGGAATAATGCCTGACGGACGGGTGGGTCGACGTTTCTGTTTTGTGTGCAGGCCTTAACAACGTGGGTCTGTACAGAACAGGAGGGGTCAACTCTAAAGTGCAGAGGCTGATGTCTGCTGTGTTTGGTAAAGGAGACCTGACCATCCATCTGTGGTTATTATCATGGTATTGGAAGAAGTAGGAACTGTGGAAGGAGCACTGTTGTGGTAGCCTTGAACTTGAGAATAACAGCTAAAACAGGAAACCTCTCACCATCAGCATCATTCATAATAATAATAATTATAATATACAGATTTTTTCACTGTTTTTACAGCACCCAAAGCTTCTCTGGATATGGATCTGGATCCAGATATCTGGGACAACAAGACCATCACCAGTGGGCTGAAAAGCTACTTCAGGTCAGCCTTAACCACCCCCTCTATTCGGTATCCTAGGTTACAGTAAACATGTCCCGTTCTCTGTAGTTCAGGGAATTGTTTTGCCATCCACGCTCAGTCTCATGTCAACAGAACTGTGATCATAAGAAGCTCTGATGTTTTCCGGTTCATCACGCAGACACTAGTATGGCCCCTCTTGATAACCGATTTCTTCCTTTCTTTTTTTTTTCCCCTCCTTCACCAGATGCCTCAATGAGCCTCTTCTGACCTACAAGCTACACAAAGAGTTCATAATGGCTGTCAGTAAGTGGAACATTTTTACAGCCCCAGTGAATGGTGATTGTAACACAATTTAGCTACATGCCTCGCAGTTATCTTCATTACAGACATCATTACTGCTGTGGTCTTTCTCTCGTTTTTTATGTGGACTGTTTATCCAATACTTTTACCCTCTGGGGACCATTGGTTAAATCCTTTGTACTGAATCACAGAGTCGGATGATCAGGACTACAGGGTAAGAACTGTGCACGCCCTGGTCCAAAAGCTGCCACAGAAAAACAAGGAGATGCTGGAGCTTCTAATTGGGCATCTGGTCAGGCACGTGCCATATATTCCTGACTTTTTGCCGTACAAAATAGTTGCTGACAGGCTCCTGTGACAAATAGGACCTTTTGTGACCTGCTGTTGCTCTTCTGTAGGGTGTCCATCCATAGCACAGTGAACCTGATGACCGTGCCCAACCTGGGCGTGGTCTTTGGGCCCACACTTATGCGTTCGCACGAGGAGACCGTCGCCGCCGTGATGAACATCAAGTTCCAGAGCATCGTCGTGGAGATTTTGATCGAGAACTTTGAGACGGCAAGTCTGATTAAAAAAAATATATATGTCTTGTTTTGCCATGAAAAACCCAGTGAACTGTGGTTCGATTCAGTTTATTTTCATGTAGTGCCTTTTGTAACAGTGTGGCCCCAAGGCACTGCACAGCAGTTGCATATGGTTAAAAAAGCGTATCCTGGCTCATGCTTATCTATCATTCCCTGAAGAAATCTCCATGCACTCCGTATCTTGAATACATAAATAGAACAAAATGGAAAGATAACAGATATAAAATGCTACCATTCTAACTGAGCTGTTGATTAATTAGCTTCAATGTTCTGCATCATGGAAATTGTGAACAGACATGAGGAAAAAACACTGGGATCAAAGTGCTGTGTTGTGATTAGCATTAAATGTATAATTTGTCTGTAAAATCTGGTTAGATTGTAGATTTTAGAACTGTATTCAGATTGTGCCATTACTAATACTACTAGTAGTGTCACATACTGTATATAAGTGGTACACCTGACGTTTTTTGAGGATTGCATTCAAGGCAACGGCCTTGTAAATAATAAATGTGGTACTGGCTTTGGTTAAAGTAGGATTATGATGTTCACCGTGATGTTCACCTCAGTTTTTTGAAGAATCCCAGAAAGCCATAGAAGCAAAGGCTGAGCCTCTGCCTCGAGTGACCTCGCTCAGGAGCAGAGGCATACGCTTAACCATGAGCTCCAGAAAGCCCAGGACATTGAGCAGCCTGTCACTGTGCCTTGGTGCCTCAGAGGAGTTGTTACCAAGCCCAGTTCAGTCACCGGTGGACCAACCATCTAATACGTGTCCTCCTGGTTAGTGATCCGTCAGTCTCCTTTTGCACTACAGTTTTGCATCTTTAATCTGTTACCTTCTGTTGATGTGGTGTTGATTATTCAGGCTGTTTTATTTGTAGAGATCTGAGCACACGTCTCTGTTGACCCTCTCATTTTTACTTGTTTTGGCCTACAGCTGACACAGATGGTGGTCTTCCCAGCAGTAAACCCCAGAGCTGGACAATTCCACTGTACTTGCCTCACCTAGGATCTAAACATGCATTCCCCATGCAGCCTGTGGACACAGTAATCCCTGGCAGCCCACAGGGGTCTGCTTGCACCCCTGGCTCAGACAGTTCTGAAGACGATGTGGTGCAGGTAGATGGAAGGGTACCCACAAGCCACCTTTCTGATTCTGTAGGCCAAAACTCATCTGCGATACACTTGAAGTCTACACTGGTCCCAAAACAACTCAAACCAGAGGATTCAATCAGTACAGCTGCCCCTTCTCAGAAATCGCTGGCCTCTGCAGAAGGTAGATGTGTTGTCCCACAGCTCAGCTACACTGAAGCAGAAATGTATCTATGTAAATGTAAGTTTTAGGTTTTTTTTTTGATGGACGGCACATCATACACACGATTGTACTTTATATAAAGGAAATTTAAAGTCACATGTGATCTTCCAGTGTTTGTATGTTTACTTTGACTTTCTGAATAAAAAAAAAATCTGATGATAAATTAGGCTAAGGATTTAAGGATAATTACCAAATACGTGTGATTTTTGGAACATTACAAGTATGTTTCATTTTTGAAATTGTAAATTAGCTCATTTTTATTGACTGCATAGTACGCAATTATACACATTTGCTGCTTTGTTGACGCAGTTCAGAGATTCAGTGCCATCCGCAGGGACGATCAAGAGTCCCACACCCACCCTGACCTTCATTTTGAAAGGGTTTCCCACGGCAACAGGAATTCAATGAGAAATGGCTACCAGAGGCTCATAGCAGGGTGAGGACACTCGACATCCTCACATTCACAACTGTTAAAACATCCTGTAAATACAGTGTCTGTGGTCCAGTGTCCCTAAAATCTGTGCTCTTTTGGATGCCGCTGCCGACTTCATACGCAGTGCACTTTCAACGCACAGGCTGTACGAGTAAAAATCCTGCCATTTGGGCTTACAGGCGTCACTGTATGAGTCCTGTCCCAAAGTGGAGTTTAGATTTATTGTGTTTCTGTGCCCTGGAGGCGTATTTAGTCAAAAATCGCTGAGGGGTTGACGTGACCCAGGTTCTGCATTGCAACCGAGGCCCAAGGCACATTGTCTGGCTTGTCACATAAAGGAAACAAATCATGTGGTAGATCACTAAGTCTCCTTGAATTTGAGCCAGGTGCACTAAAGCACTCTAAGGTCTTTCTTTCCTGCTGTTTACATTTTATATTTGATACTTTCAGAGTTACTCGTGTTTTTTTATTAGCAGACTTTTAATTTGAAACAGTATGTGCACATACAAATTTCTCATTTAAAGCTTACTGAAGGATGCAAGCCGAAATATTTTGCGAAAAAAAACCACGAGGATATAATTCTTTCTGAGGTGTTTTTACAGCCTTTTATAAACAATACATTAACTTTTGCTGAGTAATAAATCACCGTAAGCATGTTTCGCTATGGAAGTATTAGCAGCGAAAGCGATAACAGGCTCAGACATGTCAGCAAAGTGAAGGGCCCTTTTAGTTTGTTTTACATAAATAAATAAATAAATAAATCCATTTTGTGTGCTCAGCAGCATGGACGGGCTCAGTCATGAATTGCTGTCATCGAAAAAGTATTTACCTCCTTTTCTGAGAAGCAGTGATTAGCCTCATGCACTACTGAAGTCATCAGAAGGGAAAGCCGTTATGTTGTGCTATGTTACTGCTGTGTGCAGTCAGGAATGTGCCTCATTATCTGGAGATTTCCGTCAAGAGTTATGCCTTAATTTCTTATGGGATGATTTTGAGAAGCACATTCTCTGAAGTGTCTGTGGCCCTGAGTGCCACTCATTAAAAGACAGCTTTTGTTTTTTTTTTTGTGTGTGTGCGTGTTTCTTGTGATATTCTATAGCAGTGACTTAAATGAGTGTCTTGATCATTGTACAGTGCACGTCTACAGCTGTTTCCTGCTAATTTGCACTCCTACCATTATCATTCAACATTGCTTAAGTTTTATCACCGTTTGCACAACACGGTTCAGTCAGAGAGAAGTGCGGTTGCCTCCTACGGTCTGAAAAGGCTGCCTTTGAAGGCTAAGTGGGGGCGCCGTCTTGTATGGCTAAGATGGTCACGCGGCAGCCAGTGCAGCCCTCCCCTTCATCCTCTAAATCTGCTTCACTCTTGGAACGTCCCAGGGAGGCACAGGCAGTCTGCTCCTTCAAGGCTGGACGAGGAGATCAGCTCAGCTTCCCCCAAGGGGCAGTTTTCTCCAATGGTGAGTCCACTCTGGCAACACTGCGGCCTCCCACATGGAGGTCAGACGCTCCTTATATGTAAATGACGAGGTTGAGGAATGGAGTCCATTACTCCTTTGGTGCCTACACTCAAGTGACTCTGTCCAGCGTGTCAGCACAGTCAGAAACTCTGGGCCCAAAGAACTCGGTAGCTTGGCAATTCCCCAATGTCATTTAGCCAAGGAATTTTATTTCCTGCTTTATTACCATCAAATAAATGGGCTGGCTTTCCACGAGTCTTTTAGGTCACAGTGACCTACAGTTAGGGAGTTGCCTCCTTCTGTTTTTTTACTGAAGTGTTTTCCACTAAGAGCTGGAAAACCAGTTGTTTAAATGGATGGATAAAAGAAAAAATTCCCAGACTTACTTTGTGTCTATTTTTATTTTAAATGTTGATTTTATTATTATTATTTTTTTTAACTTTTATTTAAAAATTGATACGTATGAATTTACACCAGTGGTTTTACAGAAGACAAGCTACTCAGCATGTTTTGTTTTTTTTTTTTTTTTCTTCAGATTCTGTTTGTAGGTCTTATCTTTCACTGAACCGCATGCTCTTTAGTTTCTAATTATCTGTAGTTCGTGTTTCGGTTATATAGATGCCTGAATGGAGCAGTTCGACCTCCAAGAGATCTGCTTTATCTGTTGTTATTATTAAGCTGCTTTGACAGCTTTTTCTCATGCAGAACAGAAATAATGGCTTCATTTTCATCTCTGTCACCCACAGTGTTTTCATCAGAAAAACCAGGATGGCTACAAGCGACCTACAATGGCCAAACCGGTCTAGTTCCAGAAAACTTTGTGGCCTTTCTGTAATGATTCAGAAAGGCAACTTTAGCTTCATGGTATCCATGGCAACAGTCCCCCCCAGCAAATGTAAATGTAGTCTTTTTACAAGACTGTTGAAATTGCAACTTGTCCATATCAATCATAACAATGTTATTATTAAAAAACATCTGAAATGTATGTATTTAATAAAGCCGGGTCACTGGATTTGTCTAATTTTTCTTGTCTAATTTTTCAAATTTTTCTGATTTTTATTTTCTAATGAATTCTGTCTCCAGCTTTTGATATTTGCATCAAAACATGTGCCTTTTTTTGTGGATTGTGTTTGGCCATATGTGTTAGTACGTTTCCCAGGGACCATCTTTCTCGCAGTCTGAGAAGACAGAATTACACACTGTTCATCAGGCAGCCTGTACAATACTGACCCTAATGTCCAAATCAAAATTGACTGCATAATGTATGAACGTGAACTCATGTTTGCAGTGCCAAGATTCGCCAGATTATTATGTAATTTGGAGTATAAAAATTTTAAATCTTAAATGACCTTGACTACAGTTGCTGACAATGTACTCCCATAAACTTTTAACAAACCTTAAGGTTTAAGGTATTAAGGATTAAGGTACTTGGTTACTAAAGTTGTATGTAATGTGTCAGCAGATTTATCTATTCAATGTGGTCATAAATAATAATGTGCCCTATTGTAAATTTCAGTTTTAATAAAAGTATGCAGAATGTTTTACATGTCTTTTAATGTTCAGCCAATGTGTCAGGTTAACACGCTTCTTATACTAATGCCTTATACAGGATACACAAAAGTTGGAAAAACATTTTTCAACATATATTTTAAAAAAGTCACCAACAACCATTATATAATATGGCAACCATAACATTTAGACGTAAGTAACCAGAACAAGACATAAACCAAGTCTCTGTATAATAAAAACACACTTACTGGTCAAACAAAGCACACAACTCACCTAAAAAATTACTTGTAAAAGCACAAATTAAGTAACAAGCGGTGCCACTCAATTAAATTAACTCACAAATTATTCTGTCCGTAAGACATTTATAGTGTAACTTAGCAAACACAATTTACTATGTTGCCAGACAACCTCCCTAAACACACACGCAGACATTCACATACATATAGTACCACTAAAAAGTCTAAATACACATATTTAAAATCAGGTTTTTCATGATATTTTGTGCTTTCAGTTCTACTCACTGCTCTATCAATGCTTACTGTTTTATTACTTAATGTGCTTTTTTAATAATTAATTAATTAAATATAAATAGTGAGATGTGCTTTCTGAAGGCCGGCTTTATCTTAAAGAGTTTTGGACAATACCATCCTCTTATCTTCCTTCATTATTGAGAAATATCTAAAGTAAATGTAAAACCAGGACTGGTTCTCTGTTCAAAACCAATGAAAAATACTCTAGATACTGTACTTTAACAGAAAATTATATTCACAAAATAAGATTAAAAATTATTTGCCTGCATTTGAATTCTATGCTCACCCTACCAAGAAAAGCCTTTTTGATATAAACAAAAATAAAGGATTGTCACTTCTCAAGACCTTAAATATATTGTATATAATGTACTCTAATAACAGAAACAATCAGAACTTGTCCAAAATAACCATCAGAAAAGGTTTGATGGTCTAGAAGTGAACTATATATGTGTAACCCAGATGTAAGGCTGTTTATGGCACATGTAACAAGTCTGAAGTCTTAGTTAACTTAGTGAAGCCCACTTTTCTTTAAAATTGTTAAGATTTACATAAGTACTTGTATACGGAAATACTGAAATATTATATGTAATGTACTTTACAAAAAGAATGGAAAGCCTAGTCTCGATTAGGTGTATTCAAACCTTTGACTCTTTGACAGACCTTTGACTGACCATACTTGAGTATTTTTCAGATGTTTTGTTGACAACACATGAAGCAGGAGCCAATGTATTGGAAATGTAAAATGTAAAACACCATGCCCTACGGAAACCCATCTGAAGGGGTACTAAAGTGATCTGTACAGCAACAATATCTCTGCTCTCAAACGTTGCATGGCTTCATTCACAAAGTGAATTAACCAATCAGCGTCGTCACTTTGTGTGAAAGAGTAGGGGCTTCACCATGCCTGCGAGCATCTTGGGCAGGTGCGTGGCGACGACCTCTGACATCATCTCCGGAAACTCCACCCGCATGGCATCTGCCTGCATGAAGGTGCTCAGGCAGTACAGGTTTACTTTTTTGGCTATCTGCAAAGACAAGTCACAGAGAGCCATCAGCTTTCGGAGAACCTGCAATCACCAGCAGTATTATAGGTATACCTCATGCACCTGCCTTCATCACACAGTAAACTTGTACTATCTGAACTGGATTTTAATTCAGGCATGTAAATGATGTCTTTATACCCTATCTTGATGGTAGGTGCGTGTGAAATCTGAGCAGGCCTCATGAATTTAGCAGGACGTTTGTTAGACTTGGGTTTGTGTTCTGAGGTGAGAAGAGTCATAATCGGTAAATCAACAAGAGGCGCAAAAAGATGGCTCTGTGAGGATCTGGAGTCTGTGCAATGGCGATGTTCATGATGCCAGCAGGTCAGGTCACCTCATGCATGGCATCCATCAGTTTGGTCAGGTGGTAGAACCTCTGTGAGGAGCCCACCATCCCCTTCTCCTTCAGGTGTATGGCCCTGGTGAGCTCGTGGATGTAGTTCTGCCGCATGGCATCAAACTGCTCCTGGCTCTTAAGACCCTCCAGAGGCACTATGGGAGGATGGCGGGATGATAAATGAAGCCCTTAACACCCAGCACAGGGCAATCGAAATTCAGTACCACAACTCGGTGAATCTTCCAGTAGACAAACTGACCATGTGTCAGTCACAATAACTTTAAAGGTAATACTTATAAACTTTCACAATTGCTTTAGTACTTTTCTTCTGTCTTTTAGGTTATTTTAAATACTGTAAGACATTATCCATTCATTCTAAAAGGAGTTGAATAATTTTGGCGTTTTCTTAGATGATGTAACAGAAACATATTCCTTAAGAGTAAGGCAGTTGTTAGCTTCTGATATTCGGAATTATTTTACTTTTGTTTAAAATAAAACATGAGCAACCTGTGTGAGGAAAGGGGGTCAAAGAACAAAGTGGGCGCACATACCTGTGCTTAGAAACATCAAGGCTTTCATGCATAAGAACTCTTCCTTTGTTACTTGAAGATTAGCAAATTCCCGTGGTATGAACTGCATTGCCAAACACAGGTGGGATATGGGAGAATGTTTCATTCTGTCCCTGTAAGTAGTGTAAAATGAACAGATTGTGCCGGCAATTTGAAAAATTAACCAAGAGTTTCACAATTAAGGCTACATCATATTCAAAGTAACAGGCATCTCAGAGTAAACTCACTCATGCAGAACGAGATCAGGTGCAAAGTACAGGTACTCCTTGCTGACGTTCTGAAACGATCTCCAACCAAGGGCAAACAACATGAGACCCATCCAGTTGTACTGAATCAGCGACATCTGGTCATTGATGTGCAGATTCCGAAATCCTTAAGCAGGAATATTTAAAAAATGGAAAAATCATATTTCTGTCTATAAAAAATAAGCCTTTGAAAATGCATATTTAAATAATTAACTTTCATTATACATTATACAACTTGGGAGGTGCATTTTTCATTTGTAGCTATGGCGTTGCTTCCACAGTCTAATACCTACTGGTAAACAAAACAACGCCCTGTTTAGCAGCAGTAGAAGCACCTTTCTCTAATTTGATTGTCCAGCCACCTGGTAAAATGGCTACAGTGAAGACTTGTGCCAGTTATACTGTGGCTGTTACCTGGCAAGGACTTGGACCACCTGACGATCCACAGCAGTTGCCTCTCACAGAGTCGGTTGAGGCTGTTGAGTAGGATGTGCGGCAGGTCAGGCTGGGTGTTATCATAACCGGCGTAGACCACCTGCGGCTCGATGTTCTCCAGGACGCTGATGATCTGCGGGTAGAACCTGAGCTCCCGCATGGCCGGGACGCCGGAGAAGGAGGGGAGCGCCTCCCCGTCACACGAGCGGCCTGCTGGCGACTGCACGGCCAGCGCCTCGCTCAGGCCCACCGCCTTCAACGGGCCGAATTTCTTCAGCTTCCGGCCTGGATGGGAGTAAGATGATGCACAACTGAGCACAATCCAGCGTCACAACCAATGTGTGCAACAGAGTGCAAAGTGGCTTACAGCGTGTCGTTTGAAACCTATTGTGAAATGCCACTTGCACAAGAATGCTTATATAGCACTCTTAATTTACACCTGTCTAGCATTTCTAAGCTTGACTTACCATACTTAGAAATGGACATAACTGGGTGCCACAGCGTAGTTCCTTCTTAGACTGGAATTTTCATCTTAAAAGCGCCTGTTTTCACTACTTTTGTAGCCCGGCTTTGACTTTGAACTTGTTAATTTCATCTAAACAAGTGCCTTCACAATTATTAATAGATTACATACTTTTTTAAGGGCCAGAATGATTGGTTCTAACAATGTGTGACCTGACACTGCTTACTCCAGAAAATGTCATTGTAATGCATTGCAGCTGCCTTATTTAAACCACATTGTAAACCTCATCTTCCCTCAGCCAAGGTGTCATTTTGCAGATACAAATATGACAAAAACCTATCTACTGATCAGAGACACTGAGCAAGTACCTCCCAGCATCATTCCAGCCTGGTAGCACTTTCTGAGGCGACACGCAGGGCAATTCTTCCTGCGAATCTTGTCCACAATGCAGTCATTCCGTCCGGCACACAAGTATTTCTGATGACCTGCACAGAAATACTCATTTCAATAAAATCATATTCAAAGTATCAAAATGACAAAAAAAAAACAATATGGCAGATTGCCCAGTTTAACCCCCAATAGCCACTAAATCAAATCCCCCAAAACCAAAAAATTGAAAAATCCTCTGACATGCACCTCTTTTTATTCTGTGGCCAGGGGGCTCCTTAACCAGTCACACCTTCCCCACTTTTCAATAAACAAGGTACCCATAAACCCCATGGTCAACACATACTGTCAGCACTTTTCACCTCCGTTCTATAGACAATAGGGTTGTTCTTTCTGTCAGAACTTTTCTCCTTCCTTCTGAAGACACTATGGTTATTCCTGACGTTACCATAGGGTTACAACAGCAACTGTATCATTAGGCTTAACAATGATAAGTATACACAAAGGTTACACTGGGACACTTAATAACATGACATCGCTTCGATTACGACTTTCATTAATTGGTTATATTACTTAACAGTTTATTATACTTGGGTACAGTAATAAAAGACAAATTCAAGATAATGATGATAGTAATTGAATACATAAAAACTGTAAACTATCCTATGTAGCAATTCTCACTGTGGTGGTAGGAGAATGCCAAGAGCATGGAAAAGAGCATTTTTATCAACAGGGTTGAATTACAAGCAGATTCAGGCTGGAAGGACAGGGTGACATAATCACGGTCAGAGTAGGACACTCATATCTCCTGCCTGATAACATAAAATCTGCAAGAAAAGGCCTTCATTAACAGAACCAAATATGATAGCTTCAGAGGAATAACAAAGGAACCTGGCATCCTTTCATGCACAAAGCCAGTGCCTTATAAATGACCATGGTCTTAATCATGATCAGCCTTTCCATCAATACTTCATTGTTTTAATACACTCTTATTTACCTCTTTAAAAACCTTAGATACTGTTAGTCTTTTCTGTCTTTATGCAGTCATTATTTTGCTTTTAGTCAGATGCAGACTGTTGTTAACCTATTCACAGCCGACAATGTAGAAAAACGAGCTGCCGCTCACCTTCTACAGCCCTCTTGAAGAACACCTTGCAACTTCCACAGGTGAGGACCCCATAGTGACACCCAGAAGCTTCATCCCCACAGATGTAGCACAGTCGCTGTGGTAACACACTGAAAGACAGGGACAGCTCTGTCTCCGTCACAGCTCTCTCCTTAACCGCACTCCTAAGGCTAATCATAAACTTACATTGTCCCTCCGACTTTGCATTTAATTAATGACATTTTTGGGTGTGGTTGGTTTGTAGCTTTTTAGAATGTATAATAACAGATGTGGATAAATAAATAACAACAACAACAACAATAATACTAATAATAATAATTTTAAAAGAACCTGAAGATGATAATGACTAGAATATCTGAAATTTACTCATTATATGTAACAAGTTTTAGTTGACAAAAAGCAGTTTTAAGTAACCAGTTTATACAATTCTTAGCACACAAAAGCATAAGAGAACTGGCGCTGTAATTCAGCTGTTTTTGCCTAGACGTATTTCAAGTGGCCAAATATAAACTGTTATTAATACCTCTACTTTTCTAAATAGTAAGAAAACATAATTCGTTCGTTTACATTTACTATGTCATTTGACATTCAAACACGAAAAATCACTTTACAGGTAGTAGGAACTAATAACTTTACGTTTCACTTAAATTTTTAACACATCTACTGTATGTCTCCATTTGAACATTGTGTGTGCGCGCGTACATCCGTACATTCCTCCGTGCGCATAATATATTTAACCAAAACTGGCACATAAATATTGATTTAACAAAAAACAAATAGGTCTGCGTTATTGATCAATATAATGTTTATATTTAGTTCCATATAGGTTCCCAAACACCCTACTATGGTTTATTATTCGTCAGTCATACGGCGTTAATCTGAAAAAAGAAATGAATTATATAGAAAACTACGCACAAAGGTGGCGGTAACTTACCCGACATATGCGTTATATGCGGTCGGGGTAGTGCTGGTTCCGCATGGCGACAGAGACGTCGGGTCCTGATGCTGATCCTCACTGAAACCCTGCTGACACCAAAGCGCAGGATCTGCGCCAGTGGCCGACACCGGGACCCTGCACGGTTCGTGCTTCAGCATCGCCAAAGTTTGTGGCGACGGCTGCGCGTAATCGGTCACATCAATATTCGCCATCCCATCTCCTGTTAAAGACGGCAGGCTGCCAGGGTCTGCTTTAATTTGTGGAACAGGGGACAACGAGCCCACAAATTGTGAGCTGGTTTGGTCGAAAAACTGCTCGTTAGACGGCAAGTTGTAATGGGCTGAGAAGTCTTTGGGAAGACCGATTTGTTGAGCCCTTTCGGTACCATTAGACGTATTAAACTGCACCATATTGGCTGTAAAGGAAAAATCTGAAGGCTGTGGTTGCATCCCAAATGCCGATGTCTCCTTGACTTTAACGTATTTTCCGAAATCAATCGCTGAACTGGTTTCGCCGATCAAACTTTTCTCCAAAGTTGGTTTTGGCTCTTTGTCTAAACACATGGATGCCGTTGTCTGACGGACCTTCCTAGAAGACAGCCAAGATAGACACCCAACGTCTTGTCCATGTTCAGGGTGATACCCGGCTATTTCTGGGTTCGGCGAGACAGCAGGATCTTGCCAAATAGCCCTATCATTGCTTGAACAAGGTGTACGAGACACCGTGTCCACACTGGCAAAATTACGCGCAGGAGAGGAGACGCTGCCTACAGCTAGTTTACCGTTTGGCTCCACTCCCTGACAGAAGAGCTCGTCCATATAATTGTCAAAAGTGTCGATTTTCGTTTTAATAAAATCTCTGGCTACTTCGTTCAAATTAGCGGTGGCCAGTTCAGTTGTCGACGTGCTGTTCGTTTCCTTCTCGTCTTTTGGTTTGTCTCCCATTCTTATCAGATTTCCCTTTGAACCTGGGGAAGAGTGTGTCCAGCTTGAAAGAAGCAAACTTGTCAAATTCTGCGGAAGGAAGTGCTCTCCTTCTTTTCCATCCATGGCATATAGATCCTTTTAAAAATCCCAATCGTTTTGCTTGGTTTATGAAATATAAAAGATGCTTCCTCTACATTTTAAACATCACGAACTTTCAGGTTCAGTAATATTCGTGTTGCGTATACAAATGTAAAAACATTACAATCACAACCGTTATTGTTGATTTTAATTACATTAATTTTAATAACATTTCTTTTAATGTAATGCGTATGCAGTTTACGAAAACGACATTTAATTTTATGCATACATATACGGGAAATAGTGCGTACGCAAGCAAGAACATACATGTACATAATTTTATATATATATATATATATATATATATATATATATATATATAGTTGTTGCTTTTGTTATTGATATTATTTTTATTA
>JABJVR010001396.1:4178-19227 GCA_025773905.1 Chitala chitala
CCCCCCCCCCCCCCCCCCCCCCCCCCCCCCCCCCCCCCCCCCCCCCCCCCGGCGCGCGGGCCCCCCCCGCCGCCACTATATGTTTTTGCCAGACAACTGGAGCTGTTGAGAAAGGTATGGCTTTGGAACTGTTCTCATTGTCTCTCTTTGTGATTGAAATATGTTACATTTTTCATATCTGTGAAAATTTGCTTTCCATTCAGCTCAATTTCCATCGTGACTGTATCTTACGCCAGACAATCCTAACTTCTTGGTACGGACAAAGAATTCATTGTAGGTTCATTTCCATGTTTTTCATATTTGTCTAAAATTGAAAGTTAAATTTTATAAGAAAATAAAGTTATCTTGCTTTGCTGTATTTTTTTCCCCAAATTGGACATAAATTCACGCAAACGCTGACACTGCTGCAGATGCTAACAGTAGATAAATCCACTACACAAAGACTTTAAGTTTACTCCCTACTACTCTGTCAATTGTCTTGTGATGGTTGTTGGCGTTGCCACATTGAGGGAATGATTCCTGTTGCCAAGATCTTGTCAAGACTTAATGCTCTGTCAACTGTTTTTCAAACAGCCAATTGGGAGCCCAGCGTGTCTGACAGCCCAGTGTCAAAGTCATTTCTGCCTGGTTACTGATCACAAGGGCTTCCACGAGAGCGCTTGAGATAGTGCTGGGGGACAAAAGCAGAAAAAGTGCCACCTGCTGGACCAGAAATGAACACCAGGTGTATTGTACATTACGCCCACTCACGTACCCTACTCACACAAACATGAGGTGTGCGTTTGGGCAGCCTAGCAAGTGCTCAAGACTCTATGCTTCAATACCTCATCCTGAAGTACGGCCTCGCTTTGCAAACAAACTAACTGCCTGTCGTCCTAATTTGGTCAGAACAGCAAGGCAGAAACAATCATACAGGATTTGCAAGTGAAGGAAGGCCACGCTTCTATGACAGCAGACCGGCTAACTAACAATGGCCCCCAGCGAAGCTTTGTTAGTTATCTTAGTCCTCAATCGATACTTTTAATAGACTGTATGTTTTAAACTCTGACTAGAGGAGCCCAGTTTTATATGGAAATACACAGGACTACCAGGAGGGTGTGACTCCAGTTTGAGTTATAAAGTCTTTGTCACATGCATTCCTCAAGGCATCATAAACGTCGGTGAGAATCTCAGCGCACATTAATCAGAAGCTTCAGGCAGCTAACAGGAGAATACTTACAAAGGACATTAAGGGTGTCTTTGGAGCTTGTCCAGGAAATTAATGACATGCCAGACAGATACAATCAAACACAGATATGAGAGGCAGGATTACACAGCATGAAGGTGGGCCTGTCTGGTCGCTAAACGCAGAGTTGGTTTGACAGAAGCAATTAACCAGGCCACGACCCAAATCTAGAGCGCTAGTCACTTCACTGGAGGAGAGTCTCTCCCCTTCTGGCCTGGGACCTGATTCCCAGGGCCTGTAGCCAGCCGACAGTACACACGTGTAAACAGTACGTCTTTATCATGCTCCGTCAGTCTGTTGTCTCTTTACATTAAATCATCCAACTGGGAGCTTAAAGAAGTGAAAGTTCTTTTCATATAATGCAATTCTGTTGAAAACACATAAAGGAAATCAAATATATTTTAAAAGTCCTTGCTGATGGGAAAGCAAAAAAAAAGTGTAAACAGAAGCATTGCAGATGTCAGGAAACAGGGGACATTTACTCTTTTACAGTCCTACGGGTGTTTGGTTTTATGGACATATTGTTTTTACCATCCGGGGTTCTGTCCGTGATTCTCCACTTAACACCGTCACCACATGTATACACACACAGCAGTGTTGCTGGGGAAGCATCTTCACGCCAGTCCTTCGGTTTACACTGTGAGCAGTGGTGGTGAGGACTGTTAACTTTAACGCCAAACCCCTTGGTGGCAAATACCAGCTATATGTGTGAAGGGCGGTAAGCTCCCTAAAGACCCCGCTAGCTGTACATGTAAGAGACACACAAGGAAGTCATAAAACAATGGCAGAAGGATAATCATCCTGCCTCACTAAATCACATCAGAAATCCAACCAGGAACCCACAGCTCACATTTTTTTCCCTTCCAAAAGCCGGCTAACATCATTTGCAATGACAAGAATTCCCAACAGTTATATTAATGCTCATTGTTTTAACAGTATATGCTGACAGCTCCATTGTAAATATTCAGTTTTACAGAATCTTGGTCTTGTTTCATCATGCATTATTGATAGTTATAAACAGCTATATAAACAGTTTTACAATTATGTAGACTATTAAGGTTAATGCATTGATCTGCCGTCCCTAAGTACAATCCTTTGTTTATTCATTCATCTTTCAGATGCTTATCCTTGACAGGGTCATCGGGGGCCTGGAGCCCGTCCCAGGGAGGTTAGGGCACATACTGCATGGGGTGCCAACCCATGATAAAAGCAAATCAAGATTTATTTGAAATTTATTAATAATAAGTGAGATGGATGTACTGATATTTTTCCACGGTTATCAACATTAATGTCATGACATAAGATCTAGTCATTTTTAATACATGTAAACTGTATTTTGTGTGTGTATTTGTGTGTGTGTGTGCGTGTGTGCGTGTGTGTGTGTAAAATGTGAATTTATGGATATTAATAACAGAACAATATCTCTGTCAACCAAGATTATCCATTATACAAGGAAATAAATTTATTTCACCTAAGGTGTGTTGTAGAGAGAGCAAAGGTGTTTCGTTCATTTTGAAAAGCACTTGAACAGGAAAAACAACAATAGAGGCTGAAGAGTTCATTCCCTGCCACCGCTTCACCGGAACTTTACAAGAAAATAGCTTTTCTGACTGGAGCCCCATTACGTAACCAATGGCAACCTGAAAGCATTTCATGTCTGTTGAGTCTAAATGAACTGGAGGGAAGTCTACACCTAGGTTTCTACTGCAGGGAAAAAAGGGTCTACAACAGAAAAACCTTTATTGTTTCCATGCTATTCTAATAAAGTGCAATGGATTTCTGTTTGAAGCTTACTTTCAAAGAAGTTAAGCTGAAAGAGGATCAAACATAAAAATATTACTAAGTCTTTACTACTTCCATTTCTATTTAATATGAATTACAAATAAAAAAAATTTAATTAATCTTGGCAAATATCGGATTGCATTACTTTGTTATACACCAACCGACTAGGGAAAATCTTTTTTTTTTCGAAGGGGTTTTTGACATTATGCTTTGCTTAGAGTAGCTTGTTTTAGAAAAAGACGTGAGCTGTGTTTTCAGAAGGCAGTGGAAAGGCTCCAGCTGTGGGGGGGAGCAGGAATGGAAGCGTCGCGGCAGGAAGATGTGGGAGATGCTGGTGACACTATTTCCACACCCCTGTGTCAGCGGCACGCTCACTCACTGTCTCTTATCAATCGGCAATCCCCTGATGTGTGCTGTGTGTCGCCACAAAGGAGGCAATAAATAAGTAAACAAGTTAATAAATAAAGGGGGGGGGACACTCCTGAACGCTGCAGTGTTTCTGGTGATCAGCGGGATTTGTGTGCGTTTTTGTGTTAGAGGAAAGGAAAGAGCCCAGGGTGGTGGTGGGGGGGGTAAGTGAAGCCAAGTAAAGACAAGGCACAGAGGGTGGGAGAGTGAAAAGTGCCACACTGCTAAAGAGTCCACTTTCCATCAGAGAGACATCTGCTTCTGGCCAGTCGATGAGAAAGAGAGTGAGTGAGAGAAAGAGAGTGAGGTAAAGAGAGGGAGAGAGGGAGAGGGAGAGAGATCTACTACAAGCTAATAATCTGAAATGGAATGAGACACCAGCTACAGGCCAATCAAGCTACGACAAAAATAAACATTTAGCATTGGCCAGTCATCCAAGAAATAGATTAGTAGCTGCTCTTGGCCAGTGAGGTGAGAAAGACACCGGGGAGAGAGGCACAGAGAGAAAAATTGGGGATGGCTGTCTGTCTCTCTGTCTGTCTCTCTCTCTCTTTCAGCTATTTGACTACTAGTCAAATATCTGAAAGAGAGAAAGAGAGAGACAGACAGCCATCCACTGTAGTCCAACCTGCTAAGAAAAATAGAAATACCTACTGCTTTGCCAGTGAACCAAAGGGAAGGGAGTCAGATTCACAGTCAGAATCTCCCAGAAGAATCTCTTTCTGCCCAGTCAGCTGAGAGTGAAAGACACCCGTTGTTCCAAGGACCAGAACCAACTTTTCAGGGACATAATCTAATTGCAGTGCAAGTTAATTAGTAATTATTCCATGACATCCTTAATTACTCTGCTGAAGCTGAACGCAAATGCAAAATGAAAACCCAACAATTCAAAAAACTATAAAAGGGAATACTCTCACAAAATGTCCGATTTTAGCACATCAGCAACAGACATCTATCTGCTCCATAATGACATCTGTAGACAGGGGCCAAGCCTACGGATGATGTGAGGTATCATTACAGAATGTCCTTTTAATCATGAATAATAAATAAAGACGTTATGAGCCTCAGCAGATTCGATATTCTGGCTGTTTATTTTACACCAGACTCGGCTGCCCACGCAACAGCCCCTCTTTATATCAGTGACGAGCGGTAATAAAATGAAGTGAGCGTGCTTTTACAATGACTTATTCATGCACTTCATGTGCTTTTCATTGGCTCCGATTCGTCACTCTCAATGGCTGATCATCAGTGGCGACTGTCCTGAGGTTCATCTACACGTGAACGGGCTGGCATCTGTCTACAAAGCCACGAGTATCCTCACATTCAGCCCCATCCCAGTCACACAAGATGCACTTCAGCATTAGTTACCGCTGCTTAATTCTTGACAGAAGAATGTGCCCCCCTCCCACTCTCCCTCCATTACAGCAGCACCAGGGATGCTGCAGGGCTGTGGGAACGTAGGACAATTTCCAAGAGCCTGCAACTGACAGGGGCCCTAAAAAATTAAAACATAGCATAACATTTTAACATGGCGTAACATGTAACATGATATATTTCATAAGGCTCAATATCTCTAGCCACGGTCCTGGTTAGACGACTGCAGGTTACAAAAGAGTAGAAGCAGAGGAGGGAGAAGGGTGACTGGCACAGAACAAACAGGGCTCGGCTCACCCCGTGTTCCACAGTCTGAGGATCAGGTCAGGTTGTCAAGAGCACGTCGTCAGGCTATGGCCCACTCCGTCTGAGGCTCGGTAGGAAGGCCAGATGGAGAAATGACAGCCTCCATCAGCTGAAGTTGGAGTTAGAGGGGGTGCACCAATACGGGACAGCTGACAGTTTGACGATGTCTCTCCAAGGGACACCAGGTCCCAGACTGTTGAGGTGTTCAGTGGTCAGTGGATAATTAAACCCAGAAGGAATGAGGAGAAAAAAAATCACTTCAGCAGGACCTGTCACTGGAACCGACGCTGGCAGACCACTGGCCAGCCATCTTAATTATGTCCTGAGTGATGGCGTCCTCTGTTTTTTCCTCCTGCTGCGCTGGGCCAGGGAAAGCACTAAGAGAACTTGAGAAAAACTGTCAGCACTAATCTGATCTCTGCTTCTCCCACCTACTTTTAGTTTTTCTGTCTCTCCCTTGGCCTCTCTGGCTAGACGCTCTAAAAATAGAGGAAAACTTCCTAACTAAACACCCCCTTTGAAACAAACCTACCTTTGTCATGCCCACCCAATTTTCAGACGTAATTCAATCAAGAATGAGAGCGATTAGTCTTGTTTGAGTTTAGAAGAACGTTGCTATGCAGCTCTCCTTTCCTGTCCACTTAGGTTCACTGAGAAGACAGTTTCTTATTACCAGACCCCTCCAAAATAGGTTATATAAGTTGTAAGAGATGATAACAGTAATAGGATTACTGTATCGCCTGCTTATAATTCAGCAGGATCATTTCATCGCCCTTTGATCCAGTTCCAGTAACCGCTTATCCAGTTAGGGTCACTCTGATCTCTAGCCTGTCGTTGGGAGCAGTGGGCACAGCCCTGGCATCAGTGCCAGCCTGTCCCAGGGTGCTCATGCACACAAACCCAGGATAAAATCTGAAACTGGGACTGAGGGAGGAAAACGCTTCCCTTCTGCAGTAGGGCCAGCCAGCAACGTCCTGGAGGGAAGCTAGGGAAACGCAGTGAAAAAACGATGGGTTCAAACCTGCGGCCTCGCAGCTGCAAGACGGCGTGTACCACCCAGTGCCATTTCCAATGGGGCCATCGTCCTCACCAGATCATTTGCCATGCTGATGGGTGTCCCACGGATTTTCACCCACACGTTTTTCATGCAAGGGCCAGGTGTGCAAAACTAACATTAAAACGTCCTCTGCAGCTTGACCGTGACTGACTGCACCTCCACAGGTGCGCTGCAAAAACGCCAATGAGCCACTCTTTAAATATCACAGATGGTGTGTACGGAGCTTCGCTCCATCTCCGCATGCTGGCTGCCATGCGGCAAGGCAAATTTCGCTTTCGGTTCACTGGCGCCAGCGTGCCTACGGACTGTGTCAAGAAAGAGGGGCAGGGCGTGCATACACAAAGCCAGAGCTGGATTGAAACCCACCACTCTGGAGGCGTGAGGCAGCGCTGCTGCGCGTGGAACCATCGCTGAAGAGGAAAGCAGACACGTGAATTATTTGTATACAGCATTCAAGTGGCAGAAGTGAAAGACCTCTCTGATGGCCCCGCTGAAGTGCTGGCCACGGAACATAAGTGCATTTGATTTACAGAGAATCAAGGCACATTTGATCTTTTATGGCACCAATTTAACATCTCACCTCTCTTCTCTGTCAGCCTGAATAACTGTTATAAAAATGTTATGACAATCGTAGGGCTTTATGCCATATTTCTGTGCTCTCTCAAGCCATTTAATGTCATACGACAGGTTTTTTCCACTCATGTCAATGTTAATTTATTAAAAAATGACACTGTCCTAACCTGTGACATCACCAAAACAAAACAATAAATGGGCTGTTAATGACAGTGGTTAATTTGATGAATAATACCCACTTTAGTAAACATCACCGGCCCTTTTTTCATACAGTTTTTGCTCGATATGACAAGTTCTTTTATATGTAAATTATCTTATTATTATTTAAATATTGAATCTGATTACAAACTCCTTTTCCTAGCCAAGTATAATTTTCTATACTTGAACAAATTAAAGTACCTTCTAATAAACAATGGTGTCTCCGGTGACATTTTCCACTTTCTGTATATCAGCTTTGTGAGAAATGTCTGAGAATATAGTAATTTTCTTTTTATACTTGGGCAGACTGGTATTTGTTTAATTGGGTTTATTTTCATATATATTTATATAAACTTTAAAAATATTACAATGAGGTCACAGCATAGAAGAAGCAGCATTTCATCCTGACTGGATTAGGATCTTTTTGTTTTGTAACTAAAATACTCTTTAAATTTGATTTGATACCCATTACTCATTTGATACCCATCACTCATTTGATACCTGTCATTATGTTATACTCCTGCTGACAATATTTCATGTTCTACTACAACACTACTACCTGTAGCCTCATGCGTTCTGTCCTTGTGCAGTCATCTAGAAAAGAGTATTACGTGTTTCTTTTTTAATTTTCCACAATATTTCCATTAAACTCTCGTTTCTATAAATATACTCTTAGGTATTAGTGCTCCACTAATTATTCCATGTAATACTTGTGCCTTGTACCATTTTGAAACACATGCCCAGTATTAATTACACCATCAGCATTAACACCTGATTGTCTAATTGGAGCCATCGATTTGGCGTTACGTCTCAACGCTGTGACCCACAATTACCGACATACTCTCAAGGCTCGCCGGCACTGCCCACAAACCACCCTACCAATGGACCAATTAAATTCCTGGATTAGAATACAGGGCTGGAAATAAGCACCACATCCCACCTTACACATCTCCACATCACCGACTGAAATTCTGCACAGACATCACCTCATATATTATACAATAATGAAACTCACGGGGAGTTCCATATGATAACATCCCCCCGTTGATGTAATTATCACAACAGAGCTGTTTTCCAATAATGACAAGATGAAGAACATCCACCGGTGAACACAGCCAATATCCCGATCGGGACATTGCGGTTCATGACGGACATTTAAAATATGCCAGGTCTGAATAATTCATGGGCAACATTTTCACATTCATTCTGACTGCAAGCAGCAACATAATTAAAAAAATCAACACTGAATTGTAGTGTATATTACTCACACACTTCAGAGCAGTGCAAAAATACTGTAAATTTACCTTAAAGAAAAACATCTGCTAAATAAATAAATATGCAACTTACCTCATTAAAAAGATTAACCAGTTCTTGTTTGCAACATTGTTTATATTTAAGTATTAATGCAAATGAGGGAAAGGGTTATCTTCAACAAGTTTCTTTCTCATCATAACTTTAGTGAATGAGGATGTGTGTCATGTTCTCTGATAAGTGACAGGTAATTTTACTCAATAACTTTAGAATGCATGTAACATGAGTAAGACAATTCTGTTAATGCCTATTTAAACCCATTAACTCATGTCATTTAGTTGCCTGTCTGAACATGTAACGGTGGAAGATGGAGCTATGTTTTTTGCACAGCGCTGTCTGTTTTAACTGGAAAGTCAGTGAGAATATGCATGAGAAAATAAGAACTATTTTGTGAGCTCTTCCAGTGTGTTGTGACATTTCTGTCTTGCTGTTGTCAAATTTCCCACCTAAATCAAAACATGAGCACAGGTAATGCTATAAAAATGTTGAACTTCCAGTACCATCATTCTTTATAAAAGCATTTTATTATGTATAACATTATTATATAATAAAGCCACTTAATTAACTGAAAAAAATGTGTTCCAAGACTTTGCCTGCTACAGCACCACCCCAACAATCTGCACAAGTGCCTCTAGTGCGTATTGGATGTCATGGTTACATCCTGCCTCTCTGTCCAGAGGAGTACGCCTGCACAGATAAGCACGCAAAAGCCAGCAATGACCAAGTGCGGAGTTTTGAACTACTCTCAGAGTCAGTCCCTGCAATCACTCTGCTTGTTCAGAACATAAATTACAGTTATCAGATCAACAGCAGGCCAGACGTTGCTAGTGTGGAATTTAGAAGAAGTAAATAACCTAGGTTTTGGACTGCATCACAGCATTCTGATGACAAAAATAAATCCGGCTTTCTTGTGCAATTTGAATAACATACTAAATTATCGGCAAATAGAATTTATTCATTAGAAGCAATCAGTACAACCATGTATCCTAGCTTTCAGGTGCTGTTATACAGTACTGTGTATAAATATATATATATTCCAGATTGTTGCTGAAGTATAATTTGAACCACTGTTAAATTTTTAAGATAGTACCCCAAGTTTAAGTATACCCAGTAAATTTAAATAATTATTTAAAAACATTTATGCTGGGAACTAATGTATCTGGCGTTTCTATGCCATCCCTGTCATGTCATAACCATCTCAGTCTCACCTGTTTTTTTGTGAGGCATACACTTGAAATATAATTTGGAAAATCAATAATGCATTTATATACATATAACAAGAGAGGTCAGCTTTGGTTTTACATGCAGGTCAACGGTCAGTATGTAAACAAACACAACATCTGCTTTGATGAGGGTCTGTTGAACAGCATAAATGCAACTCACATTATGAAAACATACTGTTAATAATTTACCAGAATATAAAAACAGGAAAACCAACATTACTACAAAAAAATACATATACATATATGTGTGTATATATATGTGTGTGCGTGTGTGTGTGAAGTGAGGAGGATAGTTGGGGTAGCATGGGGAGAACATCAATGATCTTTATTCAGGGACACCGCAGAAAGGTGGAAACCTAGGATGATTCCAAGAACCTGTGAGTGACAGGGTCTCACCAAAATTAAAACATTAAGTAACATGATAATCTTTCATGGGGCCCAAAATCTGTAGCAGCACCCCTGTCTGTACCCACTGAGCCTTTGAGAGGTTAATCCAGTTTTGCTGCATAGTTGTCCTGTTAACACGTACTTTTACACAGAACACATATGACAGTGTATGGAAGCGGCCCCACCCACCTTCACGACGTCCTCGTCCACTGAGCGGCACCCCACGGAGTCGGACACGTCTGCCACCGTGCTATCCATGCTCACTGTCACCACCTTCACTGGCACAGCAACTGTCCGCCCGTTCAGCACGGCTGTGTTCAGGATCTCCGAGTCCTGCAAAATGACACATGACAAGTTAAGAACAAGACTAAACCCCATTTGACCTTACATGTGACACTCTCCAGCCAATAAGAATTAAGGTATAATACAGAGGCAGAGCTAACATGGAGGAAGGCCTGACATGGGAGGTTCAGCACGGGAGTGGATTCAAGTTAGAGAACTCAACACGATGGACACAAACTCTGAAAGTGACTCAACAAAAAGAAAATAGCAAGATTAAGAAGTCAACATGGAGGGAAAGAAATCAAATGTACCAGCTGCAGAAATCAATGCACATTTACAAAAAGAACAATACTATGTTTTTATATTAATACACATTGTCACGGGCTTGCTGGATCTAATACATAACATCTGTCACAAAACAATCTTTTCACGTGTCATATTTTTTGAAAATTAATCACAATTCACGTCGTAAATTCACGTCGCCTCTGCTTTCTCCGTCGACATGATTTTAAAATCAGATCATTCCCACTAAGACTTGACATCACATCTCTGTTGGCCCCTATTGTTATACTACCCATTATCATGTTTAATTAAGTTACACTATCAATTCTATCTGTATACCCAGTTACTCTATGCTTCCCCACCACCTGAACGTGATGCAGAAAACAGAATTACAAGGAGCTCATAGCAATATTTTTTCCCATTAGCAGCACTGTATATACAAAGCAAAAAAGTCCCTCTGGTTAATTTACGTACATTTAAATAACAGAATGGAAAATTACTTAGAAGCGCAGCAGAAACAGTATGAGATAGGATAAGACGTGCTTCAGCTGAAATGGTTCCAGGTAAACAATGACAAGAAAAAAAAAACAAAACCACTCTTGTTGGCACGCTCAGGGTCAGCAAGCTATGGCAAGCGCAAGAAAACTCACTGTACATCTGTGCCACGTATTATTGACGCAGAATTGTAAATCAGACAAGAGTTTTCCATTTGGCTCAGAGCCATCGTGTGCCCATCAGCTAAGTCACGCGGCTTCTCTGACGAAAACAAAGAGAAAGAAAATACAACGGCCACCTCTGACCCGTCTCAATGTTCAGATCCTTTATAAACGTTTTTAAGTACGTTTTAGGCTGCCCTTTCAGTTGTACCACAATGTGTATTGGCAGTTACTTAAATCTGCTTTTTTCATGCATATATTTGCACAGGATAGACAACAGCAGCATAGACCAGAGACGTTACCGGGTGAATGGTGATGGGTTAGCGAGTCAATTGGCAGGCATTCATTACTGCGAATCAGCCAAAGTCCATAACCTCTCATTATACGGACAGGACACATAATTAGGACAACTAAGATGGGCATGAGTAAGCTTTCATTGTCCTCCAAATTAATACTGAATGGCTTAATTATGGAGTCAATTTTGTTCATTATGGCTCATTTTCAATTAAACAGTTAAGCGGGCTAAACTTTCATTGGAAACGTCAAAGAAAAGGATCCAGGCTAGCAGTCTTTTGAACCATTGTACAAGGTTCTTTTCTTAACCCTTTTTGTTGTCCCGTTACTTTTAGGAAAAGATAATATTGATTAATCTTCGTTCTTGAGCAATGGTGTTCCAAGGTTGGCAATATACCCTGGATCCTCTGGTATTATTGTTGTTACTTGGGGCTGTGTATTGGGGTCGGTTCTTATTTCAGTGAGTTTCCCTTAAGGACGCAAGAGAAAATTGGGGGATTCATTCTTCTGTTGCGTTTTTGGATCCGTATTTGAAAAGCTCACCTCTCCGCTGCCTTTGTAATGGAATTAAAGCTTTTCCCCCTGCTTTCATTTTCAAATTATGTTAATTTAAAGCAGCTCAACAGTCTGTTGACACATTCTGACGGGGAGTTATCTTCTGTGTGTGATTTGCTGTCAAAACATAAATTCGCCAGCCATGGTTAAATATTCATGATGGTTTTCTTCTTTCTTAGAGCCGTGGGATTGTATGGCGCCTTAAGAATGCGTGCTTATGCCGGCATACTTCTGAATGAAAAAATAAGTGTTTGAATTGAGGGAGGAAACAAACTATTAAGTCCACTTTGAAGAACGAGGCGTTTGTAAGGGTCCATTACTGACTTGAGTCAGGAGCCTTTACGGCGGGCTGATTACTACTCAAGCCTAAAAATACCGGTAAAGCCAAAGAAACACTTAACAGGAGCCAATCCCTGAATGGGTTTTATTACATTTTTATAGACTGTGGCAGTGTTATACTGAGTGTAAACCGACACTTTGGTGCAGACTCTGATTGAAGTCCTTTTAAAGAGGGGTGGTGGTAAATTAATTCTAGCTCTAGGAGGATCTCCCCCTCCCATCCTCTGTATCCATAAGGGGCTTTTATAATAGATGGCAGGGTAAATGGCTGCTGAGACCCAGGGAGAAGCGAATACATGTTATAATATGGGAGCCCTGAAACGACACGCTGAACTCGGAGCAGCAGGGTATTAGAAAGTGGACACTGGCAGTTAAAGGTCACACAGGGATCTGGGAGCACGACGGGGCTAGGGTTTAACCAAGGCCAGCCTGACGGCGGTGCTGTGTTTACAGACATGGGCATCCTGGCAGGGTACGCAGGGGTGGGAGGAGCTCTCTGCTGCCTCCAGAGGAGGACCAAGGTTCGGCTGGCATTCCTGCTGTGACCAATCAGCTACCTAAGTGTGAGCTGTTGTCCAAGCTGTTGCGTCTGCCTTACTGCTGTTGCAAGGGCTTCAGAGCACAGCTTGTAGATGTCTGCATCTTGTAACAAACTCTGAACAGTTGCAGAACAGGCAAAGTGCTTCAGGGCTACAGGTCAATGACCCCCGAGGAAGACTCTAAACACTTCATGTGAATGTCATCCAACATAAAACTATTATCATCATTATTATACCTCAGCAACTGCAGTCTTTGACCTTTCACACTCATCGATGCAGTCGGTATATTTGAAACCGATGACATTTTGAATTACGGTAAGTACCCTCGCGCAATATATATTAACCAGCAGTGCTGCTTTAACCACAGGTTCCCCAGTTGAAACAATGTAGAACTTCTTCTTGACAGGATGAAGAAGGGAACCAAGAAAAAAATGCATCTTCTTCCTTTTGAAAACACAGGGCGATGCGCTTCACAGCTTTATTTCAGGTCCCCCACAGTGATCTGTGCAGTAACTGATGTAAGCCCAGGATCTGCTAACCTCCAGTTAGAACATGGAAACACTGTAAACAGCCTTGCACATTGGTGGTGCTCTTTCAAAGCAGCACTGCATCATGGGATTGCTCAGTAAGTCCTCTCATTGGACAAATTAAAGCGGGCTGCCCAGTCAGAAGTAGGACGGTATTTGAGGCTTGGCTTGCAGCACAGCGTTGTCCCCCCAGTTCAGTGCAGCTCTGAAATTAAACAGGATTTGTAATGTCAGCAAGAACAGTTCCAGCAGCTTCGGTTACCGAAGCATGGCCACCACTTTCCAGGTTCTGACTGCCTAAAACCTCGCCTCAGATGTGACCCGACCCCGTCTCTGCCAGCAGAGCGGCAAGCCGCACCCGGAGGCCTGCATTATTCATATGCCGGCGCGGCAGTAAATATCCCACCCCGGCGGCTGCTGTTTATTAATGCCACTGATCTTCCCGTCCCCTGCACGCCCCCCGCCACGTCTTGCTCATTCTCCAGCACGGTGGGCAGAGAAGCGGAGCGCCGAAGTGATGCATGATTATCTTAATGTCTGCCACGTCTTGGGGGATGTAAACTAATGAGAAGCGGAGGTGAGGAAGTAGGGTATGTTGAAGCATGGCAAGGTGCCGCTCGCAGGGTTACTAATGCCAACTGGCGTGACCCGCTCCACCATGTAGGAATTACTGTTGATGGTCCTCATTCGGGGGAAAGCCAGGCAACAGTTTAAATTGCGGTATATAAAAAGGCTGTATTTCATTTCAGTTCAGGTCAGTTCAATTAAATAGTACAAGATACCTTTCCTAACATAACAGTTTCAAAAAATCTCAAAATGTAATATTTTGAAAGAGCATGAAGGAATGAAACAATAAGCATTTACAAAATTACATACATCAACAACTTGTGTAGTGCAATGAGAAAATACTTAGAAAAGAACCAAGAAAATTACAAGAGAGCAAAACTAAAATCCCTACCGTGGTTACAGAAAGAAAAATATTAGCAGGGAAGGGCAGGTGTACTCTGCTGGCCAGACAACCTGGGGAGACTTCATGAAATTTAAAAAGTGTGTAAATACTCTGTAGCAGAATTATATGTACTGAAAGAAGGAAGCTAACATCCCAATAACATCTACATTCTGTTTACTTCTTTACACAGACATATTCTGTTCAGTGTGAAATTTCACAGTTTCACATAACACAAAAAAACAGCAAAGGAATTCAGGTTAATTAGACCATAGCTACAACAGCACAACCTGTAATGAGTCTTAAACTTGTAACCTGCTGATCAGAAACTTTGCGTATGATTTCTGCCCTATAAACTGTCCCTGTATGATACAAGCATTAAGTGCCATTGGGAGATTACCCTCAATGCAGCCAAGCCCTTAACCCTCATAACCACATGGTGCTGATGAGGGCTTTGGCCAGTGGGTATTAATAACAGATGGTCCCTCGTGATGAACAGAATATAATCTCATACATTTTTTTCTCTAGGTGCCATGAAGGTAGTATGAGAGATTATAGATCAACAGAAGAAATAAACAAATGTGTGGATATACACATACAAACACACACACACACACACACACACACACACACAGAGGTGCACACATGCACACGCACACACACACACGCATACATACGCATGCACACACTGACGTGCACATGCACACACATGCATGCACACACACAGACAGGCACACACACACACACACACACACACACACACACACACACACACACACACACAC
>JABJVR010001397.1:0-19226 GCA_025773905.1 Chitala chitala
CCCCCCCCCCCCCCCCCCCCCCCCCCCCCCCCCCCCCCCCCCCCCCCCCCCCCCCCCCAGGGCCATAGGCGCACAGAAGGCAGCCAGGTTTCAGACAGGAGGCAGAGGGAGAGAAAGGCAAGTTATAGCGCAGGCGCACTGAGCAGTCATGGGCATGCAGCATATTTTACACAATAGCGAACATCATTCACTGCTCCGTAACAATCCCATGAAGGCAGCAAAATACTGACTAGGCGAATGCATATATTTTGAGGTTGATGATATTTTAAGAAGTCAATGTTCAAAACATAAACGAGTATTCCCACTTCTTCAAACCAATTTGCTTCACGAAGCAAAACCCGATTAAACGCACCAGAGAATGTTGCTAATACTGGATACTTACCACACGGTGGCAGTGCGAGCACAATCATAACCGTTGTCAATTGCATGATCTTTCATCATGTTTAAAAATTGTGAACATTTCATGTTAATCAGCACTGAAGTGAAAAGAATGAAACGACATACGTAGATTTTGTGTGTATTTTAAAAAATCAACGTACGTTTCTATATTCCTTTTATATAGATATATTTTAAATTGACTTTTCAGTAAGGTGCGTGTTTTTTATATCGAAACAGAACAATTATAAAATGAGACTATACCTTAAATATATATGAGCAAAATGTGTATACATAAATTTTCTTCATCCACCTTGTATAAGTACGCGAAAACTGAGCACCGTACAGCACTGCGTCAGTACGCACCTGCGGGTTCAGGCACTCGGTGTTAAAGTCCTGAGCAGGTGACACGACCTGCGTGGGACTGTGACTTTACATGTGTGCACATATTGTACAGGCCTGCTCTGGGGTTACATTTACGCATGCAAAACCACATTTCACAGCAGTTGTTTTCTCTGACAGCAATCATGTCATAACTACCATCTAAATAACCTGTCATGTCATGCACGTTTGTTCCTTTTTGATATGCAGTCTCAGTTGTAGTACGGTAACGTCAGATGTATCGCCCAAGTGTGAAAAGCGGGGCAAAAACCATTACAGAATTGCTCTTCACCGACACACAACGATTCCACATAATAGACATACTCATTTAAAACGTTGCTTAGTAAATGTCTAATCGAAACTGTGTCTGGTTGTTTCTTTTTCACGGTAGCCTGACATCGCGTGGTTGTTGTTTCTTTGCAAGCAAAACACCCTAGACGAAAACAGGCTTCAGGGCTTCTTGTACCTCCCAAAGCTAATTTCATACCTCATTTCACCTTTCTTTTGATTCTTAGCCTCCTATAATTCACACGGTGTGACTGTACTTGAAACGGTTCAGAGCCACGTTTAGTAGTGTTTTACTTTCCGTGTAACCTGTTGCGTACTTCACCGTGATTGCATTTAGTTTATAAAAACACATCAACCTACAAGTGGATAAGTGATTCTAACAAACCGTTTTAAATAGATGAACCTTAAACTGAGCGCTTATGCTGAATGCCACTTCAGACCTGTTAAAAAACACATCAATGCCGCAATATACTGTGCATTAGTCTTGACTTCATTGTAACAACATCAGCTGTCAAGAAACGATCCCAGACACTACGAAAATATGTAATTAATGATTTAATATATTTCTATGATAGTTTTGTATTATACATTTACTGATTTTATATTAAGGTTAGAACCCCTGTAAAAGAATGTACAGTGCGGGTCAACTGGAGATTTTCACTTGCACATGACTTTATACACAAAATATTTCGATCATAAACCAAAAACTCACTAAAAGGCAAACAAATTATAATTACATCAAAATATCCCCTGAGGTCACAGAGCCCCTACTTCAACAGTGCTAGACCCTGTTCTCTGTTCCGTGCGTCTGTACCACGAACAAAGCAAGGCAGGCAATGTCAAGTAAATGTATTTAACGAGTTTAAATAACTGTTTATTCTCAAGACCTTAACACAAAAAGACCTTATAAAGTAAATAATAATAATAATAATAATAATAATAATAATAATAAACTATCTAAAAACCAGAAACAAACAAAAATATTACCAACACCCATGTTTTATGTACATTTTGTATTTGGCCAATTCATATATAGCAATGTGAATATGAAAAAGCCATATACTCTTACTTCAGAATAAAATTTCAGACAATTCTTACTTTTTGTATATGAATAAAGAGTGCAACTTACGGTAATCCTCGTCCTGACATTTCACAATAGCTAATAAGAAGATTTGGACTGCTACGGTGAGCAGAAAGGTCCTGGAAGCCACAAAGCGGAACATGTCTAAATGTTAGACATGCAGGGTCTGTAGGGGCCAAAAGGATGGATGGCGAGGGGAGCAGAAGTGGCGTTCAGTTATGTGTTCCCAGTAATGACCGCAATCTTATGAAAGTGATGGGGAATCCAGTGGCAGACGTTCAGCACCCACCTTACCAGGTTAGGCACTGACGTTTTATGTCGGTTCTACCTTCAATGGGCCTTCGGATATTCCCTTAGGGCGTCCACTCCTACCCCCAGCCAGGCTGTAACGTGAGATGTACATCATTCCCTCCCACCTCTCTCTCCAGCACTGCCACTCTCAGTGTGCGCACCGCTGACCATAGGTATAGACAGCAGTTCGGTGTAGCTCACCCGAAGATGAAAGAAAAAAAAATGGGAAAATTGTCAACATTTTTTATGATTTTGAAACAATGCGACGGAAAATTCGTTTTAAATAAATAATTGGTTATGTGCGTGTACTTATTTAACCTCAGTATGCACAACTGATTTAGACATTAAAGAGCTGGTATATTCAGCCACAAACCAACAGCAAGATTACAATAGGACCAGTAACGCAGTTTATTAATTTATTGCAACTGTCCAAGTTTTTATAAAATTTGGTAACGATACAGGCAGGATTTAGTATTTCCTACCAATGTTAGTTTGCGCAATTGAAGGGAATTAACTGACAAAATGGGGCGAGTCGCTGAAAATAAAATCAACTATATATGATCGCCCTGTTGTCGGTGTGATGTCTATGAAGGACGAGATTCCCAGTTAATTAATTTATGAGTCTCCGACTCCAACTCTTCTATCGTGTCAATTATAGGTCTACGCTTTTTTCAAAAATCTAATGTAGTTTCCATTCGCAAAAACGGTTTTGTTAATCCATTATATACTGAGCCCGTTAAATATTATGTTTGAGTCATTACAGGTAGCCTACAGGTCTTCAACAATGTTGAAGCTCATTAAGTGAAATCGTGTTCATGTTTCAGACTGGACATCTGATCCTTTCACTCAAACAGTACAGTATTAGCAAAATAGTGGATAGGGTTATTTTTATAGCCTCAGTGGGTATGCAATAACAAATATGTATACATCTTTGAGGGTGGAGCTTAGTAATGTCACCTGGTTGGATGGATGGCCACTGATCACACAGCAGCTTTCACAAGGCAATGAATTGCCTGCTTTGTTTGTTAAGATTATGGTTGAGACTACACGATTGTCATGGTGAGATGCCATTGACATGCAGGCCTAGATCAACATACCATTGACATGCAGGCCTAGATCAACATCATTAACTGTAATGCAAGTCAAAATGCAGCCATTCGTTCATAAACCTGTATAATCCTGTTACTTTAATGCTGAAAACCAATGTTACCTGTCATCTTTACGGTCTGCTTGTGTCTTTAAGTGAAAGAAGGTTTATGCTTCATGTTTTCAGTTAACATCACCAGTGTTAGGAGCAGTCACAAATATGTTTAGTGTAGAACATGTAGAAGAGCAGTGAGACTTTGGTGGTTCTGATTGCTAAAGGATTAAGCTTGAGGGCTTTGTTCCAGGAAGCAGTGACCCAGCTGGGGAAAAGCAGTGAGACATCAACGCCACATGTTACCCAGTATGGGTCAACTACAGGAGCTCAGACTTCAAGTCAGAGAAGCACATTGCTGTGAGAATCAGTTACAGAAACTCATTAAGACTAATTTCTTCTGCTGAGTGGCTAATGTCACTTTGGATTTCTGTTTGCAGAGGTACATTTAGAGAGTTCCACTGGATTAAAACAGTTACTACAACATTTGGTCTGGCAAGGAAAAGGCTATTAATTTTTGAGAGGGTGAATAATGACAAAATAAATTGGGCCATTACAAGTGATGGCTAGGAACTAGCAATGAAATTGTAACTTGTTTACAAATCACCTGGCTACAGTGTTTTTTGTACAGCGTAATTCAAATGGTGTTTTAGATATGATGCATTGCTGGCATGTTACCTGGCCACATTTTGACAAAAAAAGGATAAAACCATGCCATTAGTGCAATACAGAAAACATAAAACAGAGTGTGTCAATGGAACTCTGTGCAGGGTGCAAGGAAAGGACTCAGAAGCCTTTTTGTGACAGAGTAGGTCTTATATGGACACTGGGTACGTACGGGTAAGACGCCTGGTGCACTGTCTATTTAGGCAACACTAACACACTCATTATGGCACAGTGGCACAGCTGAGCTAACACAACAGTGCAGAAGTCTTTTTCCCGAGTGTCACCCTACTGTGACACTTGCAGATTCCAGACTCATCAGATAAAGACGTCAAATTTAACAATGGAAGCCTGTGGACAATTGACCAAAAGGTCAGTGCTTCATAATGAGAAACAAATTTCTAATCCAGGATGTGATATTTACTTTTTTAAAGTCTTTCTACAGTTTCTCACTCTTTATTAACACGCTGTGAGGTAGCCTTCGGTAAATAAGATGTAATTATCACACAGCAGCCTTTGCTAGAACTTCACCAGACACACCTGAAAGACCTGACAGCATCAACAAAGCAAGCAGCACCCAGGTTCATTGAGGGTTTGCATGACTGCATGAGGTCTCTCTTATTGAAGCCGGTGTCTGGGCTTGTTCTCTCTTTTGGTCCCGGCACAGAGAATGTCTCTGTGTGCTGTTGGTTGCGTACACAATTGCAAACTTATTTGAGTTGCTGTGTGGAATGGAAAACCTAGCAAACACAGAGTCCTCTTAGAAGCACTGCATGTGCATTACTGCAGTTAAGTCAGATGCTTTTACACACCACTTTCAAACCAGCACAAGTTGTGCCGAAGTGCTGCACATTTAATAAAATCAGAGCGAGCGTCACACATTGTAGACTAATATATTAGTTCCTGAGACAGAATAGAAACTTAGAGGGAACATGCAGACTGTTCAAATTTTAAAGCTTACAATTATTTGGAAATAACTGCTGTTGAGGCAGAAGCATGAGGTATAAGGCAGCATACACCAGAAGCATGAGGTATAAGGCAGCATACACCAGAAGCATGAGGTATAAGGCAGAATACACTGGAAGCATGAGGTATAAGGCAGAATACACTGGAAGCATGAGGTATAAGGCAGAATACACTGGAAGCATGATGTATAAAGCAGTATACACCTGTATACTGGAAGCATTAGGTGTAAGGCAGAATATACAAGGCCTGTTATACATGCAAAGAGTAGCTTGCAGAAGTGTTCAGTTGAAACCCCTGTGAACACTGATAATGGTTAAACAGCGAGTCGTGTACAGTGTACTCCACTTACAAGCACATCGGTGTCATGCACAATCCAGTTATATGCATGTTGTATGCCTGGTCTCATTTGAGTTCAGGCTGTTTCAAATGGCAGTTAATTCTGTTTATAAGCACCATTGATAAGTGATAGTTATAGCTATAAGCACATGGTGTTGGTTCCACTTAAACCGCCTTTCTGTCCTTCTAAGCCTGTAAACATGAATATTGGTAGCCATGGGTCGACTTTATACAATGCATTATGACTATTAATATCGTTCATTTTTGAAGAGTCACTGACCTGGTGTCTGTTTAACACCTGCAGTTTTTAATTAATATTGTATAAGGCTGAAGAAAGGCAGCACTAAATAAGTGTGAGATTCTGTCCTCAGATAAAGATGTTGATGTTCCAAAAAAACTGGACACCAAAGACAGTCAGGTCTGAACTGCAAAAGAGTTACTGCCGAAGGCATAATCACTAATTTCAAACACTACGAATCAATGGTGCTGCGTCATTTCACAGGCGTATCATAAGCCAACTACTGTATTTACCATAATGATAAATATTAAACATTTTATCATGGGTTTTGCACATTACAATATATCATGATTTCTGGCGGTGGGTCACTATTAGTTAGCCCTAGCGAGACCCAGTTACATTGTCATGCTGTGGTTACTAGCCATGATGATTGTTGGTCCAGAGACTGTGCAAATAAGCACCGCATAAATTATGTCCAGACGTCAGACAAAGGGGAGGTGTAGCTGTAGTTGTTGAATGTACAGTACATATGTACAGTGTGTAGTTACAATAAATTGAATAAATTTTTTTGTTTTCATTAGGAACTGAAGCCATAAAGATGTGGACATTTTTTCAGTGCCTTTGATCCAAATACACATCTGCTCTGTTTGCATGACACATCAGACAGGAATACTGATGAGAAGATGAGATAACCGGCAGGTCTCCGGCAGCAGCTGTGGAGGGGAGAGGGCGGAAGAACTGGAAGGAGTGGAGCACCCCCAGCGAGCCCGGGTCTGTGCTATTCATGGCATCCTGAGGCGAACCTGTGGGCGTGAGGGCCCAAGACTGCCACTGTGTGCTCTCTGCCTCCTCGCACAATGGCCCTCTGTGTGTCAGTCCCAGGAATGCTGGGAGAGGGCACAGGCCAGCGTAGTGGAAGTGTGGGGGGAGTTGGAGTAGCCGTACCCTTCCCATGGAGGCTCCAGAGGTCTGCAAGGTGCAAGGGTTTCAGTGTCAGGAAAACAGAGGCAGAAGGGCTTGCTGTCTGTTTGCAAAACAAGCACTTGCTGCATTTTTGGCGAAAAGTTTACAAGACTACAACAGTACATGGGACAAGTTGCTGGTTATAATGGGGTGCATTTTAATTGCAGATACACAATGCCTTCACTGTGAACATTCCTCAGACAATGCAAAGAATACAAGTCTAAAATTTTTATATCAGATGAACTAGATTAAAATTTTCTTATTACAAATGTACAAAGTAGAAGCAAAAATAATATTTGGAACTATCTGTGTATTAGGAAAATCATGTATCTTCATTAGAAGAGTAAAATGAAGTAAAAACTATGCTGTAGTGGATTCTTATTACCTGCTAACACCCTGCTAATAGAAGCCCCACTTCTCTTTTGCACAGTACCACTCTATATACAGGAATTCATGTGCTTAACAGCATTAACAAGCAACCATATCTGCAGAACACAGAGTGACTAACAGACAGGCAGCAGTGAGGCTGGACAGAGGCCTAAAGTACACACATATGCAGGCAACCAAATCAGATACGAAACAGGAAACGCTATCTCTTCTCATTACTCCCAAGCTGTTAGCACTAGTTTGGGAAACTAAAATATATGAGCTTATTTTACTGAGCTGCAGCTGTGATGTATGTTTAGGAAGCTAAGGTGAATTTCACTAAACTGTCAAGCATTTAAACGAACATAAAGGTGTATGAGGACTCACCAGCAGAGGCACTATACAGCATGCTGCAGTAAATAGTGCAGCAGAGCATAGCATTGTTGGTGAGGTTTCAGTGATGAGGCGCCCTCTAGTGGAACACTGCACCTCACGTGTTCTCTGACAGCGCGCGATGTCGGGTATAGCAAAGAGAACAGTGGCGACGGTGCTAGAGTGTGTGCACACGGGCACAGGAAACTAACACATCTAATAACACCACTTTCACTGTTGAAAACACATTATTATTATTATTAGGAATATATGAGAACCAGAAATGCAAAGATACACATTTTTGTCAATTAGGTTTTTCCAAAACCTGCATAACACTTTCAGAAAAGCATTTTGCAGGTTTTAAGATACTGGAAATTGCCCAGGTGTTTCACAGGAATGAATGTCTTTTGAAGAGACAAGTCATTGGAATAAAATGTTCCTTTTTTAATTCAACGTAACAAAAATTTTGACAACTAAATATTTAATGGAAATAGTTTATATTTTTAGATTTTCGTGTTTGTTCATACTTAGAAACCACATGCATTTAAAGAGATATTTGTTGGCATGTTTGCTATAACACCTCAGATCTTCTACATCCTTTAAAAACAAAATTTGTAACGCTTGTAGATGCAGTGTATTTTGGGATTTCTTTTTCACCCTAATTCTAAATTTTTTGTAGATTATCAAAAGATTCCAAGTAGATGGCAGATTGATACAGCAGAAGCATGTGTTAGACGCCAACATATCTGTTGCTTTGAAAATAAAAATGCTTATTTTTGAATCTGTTGTCGATCCTGAAGGTTTAACAGTTAACCTATTGAGCCCTGTTTGGAGAAGGCAGGGGAGCTGGGGGGCAGCGGAGCTGGGGGGCAGGGAGTGACTTTTTCCCTTTAGCAGGATTTAAGTGGCAGCGCGTTGCATACTGAGTGTTTATTGTAGCAGCAGAGCTCTAAAGCTTGACTGAGCCCCGAAGCTGTTGCTCTGGACCAGAAAAGCCTGCTCATTTCTGAGGCAACAGGAGGAGAACTTTGGTCTGAGCAAAGAGGAGGGGTGGGAGGAGGGAACAGGGCCTTCGCATGCCGGTTTGAAAGTGCCAGGACAAAAGCTGCCATTCATGTGCCTAGGAATGGAAAACCTGCACGAGCGGAGCTGAGAGGCCCTCGAGCGAGGACCAGTGCTGCACGACGACCGGCCCAGGTGGTGGGCCAGCTGTGCCTGGCAACTGGGCCCACTGAGTTCTGAGCTCTGAGTTCAGTGCGTAGAGCCAGTGGAGCAGCACATGCCGTCCCCTCTTCTGTTAACAGGCATCAGATTACATAACCTCTCGCCATACTTATCCTGAGCTCTCCAAACACTGGTGCACTGTGGATCACCTATTCTTACCCAAATAGTAGCACTTTCTTACTACACAAGTAGTGGTAATACATGGTGTACAGTACACACCTTATTACAGTTTACATCAGTCAGCAGTGCTGATTGAAAGATAACCAACATGTTGAGCTTTTTATGGTGATGGCCCTCAGTGGAATACATGTTGGCTTACTCTTAGTACCCAAAGAGTTAAGGATGGTCTGTATAAAGTCTGCAGATCCATAAAAACATGTATAAGATGAGTGGAAAACTGTGATTTCTTAGTAAGATTTTAAAAGTCTGTCAACAATGCATGAGTCAAATAAGTTATATGTAGATCACCACTATCATGGTAAACCAGCTGTCTGTGATTTGAAACCTAATTTGAAAGCATGACAGAAGGAAATCAAAGGCCTATTACATTTTACATTTACATTTTATTCATTTAGCAGACGCCTTTGTCTAAAGCAACTTACAAGGATATGAGCTTAGTGTCACAGACTTGGAATCATGACAAAGACAGTCTGCTTTTCAATCTGTTTTAAACAGCTCATTCATCTCTCATCCCGACCCGTACAGAAATATGTTTCAATAATTTCAATAATTATTAATAGAATTGAATTTAAAATTTACCTCAGTGGGTTTTGTTGTGACCTCACACCTTCATGGCCGTGCCTTAAAATGTGGCCACACACTGCTTGTGTGGAGTTTGGCTGATTTCCCTGTGCATGTTTTGGTTTCCTCCTAAAACCTCGAGACATGTGGTTTCACTGGACAGATGATTCCAGATTGCCTGTCGGTTGTGCTGGTGCCCTGCCTTGTCTTGTCTCTCGCCTCTGTTAATAATAACGTGGATAACTCATTTAATAATACAGGTTTCACTCTTGGTGATATGTTGGTGACCGTAATACCACAATATGTAACAAAAAATTACCTCATTAAAAATTTACTGTTTCCAGTATCATTTCCAAACTGAGCCCCAAATAAACAGCTATGTTGTTTAATACTAACATTTTCATCTTAGGACGAATCATGCCTTTAAACATGGGAACAATAACCTGTCTATACAAATAATGTTTTTTTTTTTTTGTCTTTATATTGGCCAGCATCTGTGAGTGGCAACTATATATAAAATTAATAATTTATTTTTTCCACAATCCAGTTTCTTTTTACCTTCTATATGGCTTCCACAGTGAACCGATGCGTGGCAGAATGATAAAACACGAGCTCGGAACGGCCCCTAGTGGTAATTTTGTAAAGGTGCAACGCACTTACGTTTTTATTGCTAGTTGCTTTTTGCCACAGTGATGTCATGCTATAGTTGTCATAGTAACGATGGAAAAATTAATAACAGAAAGAAAGTGCTTTAAAAAACTGTTACTGGTTCAAAGCAAAAATACTCATACAGTTATACATTCTACACATTTTTTAAGAGAAATAAAGTATTCCACACAAGAAGACTCATGAGTCAGACACTCACAGCATAGAAGACCTTAAAAGACTAACTGAAAGCATCCTTTCTGTGAAGTATAGTTCAATACAGTCAGATTGTGCTGGCCCTGGGCACAAGCCATACAGGCAAATGCTAGGGGTGCCATTTGGTTGCAATGTATGGGGCACCGGCTACATCTTGCCTAGGGCATCAAATTGTTAAGGGCCAGCTCTGCAGTCAGAAAACAAACAATATGCAAATGCAAATTCCCAGTATGTAATTAACTCCCATACAGCATTATGCACTGATAGCTGACTAAAGATGATCTGCTGCCACTAGGGACTCAGTGAATATGTCCAAAGCAATTATACTGCTGCCAGTTTATAAACCAGACCATTTATTGGAAACATTTTCCTCTGCTGTGCTGCAGTTAGGTGAGGGAAACACATTTACATACATGTAATGTGGTGGCATTTTGCAGTACTTCAGTTATGTGAACAAATGTTTGTACATGTAATATGGTGGAATTCTGTAGCATATTTACTTCAGTTAGGTAAACAAGAGACAAGTTTTTGTACATGTAATGTGGCACTTTGCACATTTCAGTTAGATGAAGAACAGACAAATTTTCATACATTTCAAATGGTGACATTTTGCAGTATATTTCCTTCAGTTCACTTTTTTTGTGCATGTAATGTGTTGGCATTTTGCAGTACATTTACTTCAGTTAGGTAGAGAACAGGTTTTTTTTGTCTACGTGTGGTGGCGTTTGCAGAACATGAAATGCACGTGTGCAGATAACAGCGTGGCAGAGCTCTACTGTGCTCCGCCTCATAATAATCACTGCCTGTTTGTTGTTCTTTGTTCCCACTGCTGTGACCTAAGGCACCTATTTATGAGTTTTAGGGCATAAATTAATTTAGAGGTATAAAAGGAATTTGCTGTGCAGGAATCATTACACAACGAAATAATGTAGTCAAAAGTAAAGTTTTTCCTTACATAAGTTCAATGTTGCAAATGTTTTAAATGTGAGATGTGCAGGCCTCCAAATTTGTCCCTGCCACCACACCCCACACCCCACACCCTTTCCCAACCAAACACCTACTTCCACCTAATGGCTCTTTGACAGTTTTCAGATTTCTCACTCTGTTCATACAAAATCATTCTGTTACATCTGCTTTAACCAGTAATACTTCAGATTAGTATGCAAATGTCTATAAGATTTATAAATGTTTCCTAGAATTAAAGGTCATTAACTCTACTAAAAATGTATCATACGTATAATAATGTTCAGTATGTATTAACTCTCATGTATGGTAAGATACATAATCATGGTATCCTATAAATGTCAAATAGTAAAGTTAATGAGAAAAAAGTTTAAATATAAAGCCAGAAGTCAACACTGGTCTGTTATGATGAATCTTTATTGGATTATTAGATATGTGCAATTGGAACTGCATTTGGCATAAAAAAAAAACAGAACATAAATTTTCATTTTCTAATCTTGTTCTTGTCTTGCAGCAGTCTTGTAAGTTTGTTAAGTGGAATGTTTAAAATGTGGAATGACAAACGCCTCAGAGCCCTGAGACACTCATGATGGTTGTAAGCATAGTTATTTTTTGCCAAATCTCTGTGGCTTCATCATTTTCCAAAACTGAGGAGAGGATCTGCTCTTCACCAAAACACTCCTCGTCTCACGCCCAAACCTGGAGGGTGTGTGGAAAGAGACGTACAACATCACATGGATCAACTCAACAATTCAGCAGTACAATTCACTGAGGAGACGATATCGAGAAGTGCTGACAAAATCCATGCTGCTGTTTGTCACTTTGGACAGAATAAGTTATCTCCATGAGCAGGACACTGACCTCTGGGGCTGGTAGAAGAGGGCGGAGCTATGCACACGTCGCGGGGACCTCTGTAAGAGAGGCCGAAGGATGGCAGACAGGATACACTCTTTCGCTTCAGAACTGGCTTGATCCTGACTGTCCTAAACAGAACCCATATGTGTTACTGCACTGACAGTTACAATAATATTTATATTCATTAGTTAAAATTTTGTTTAGTATTATGTATTTATTGATTTATTAGTTATAGATTATCTACTCCAAAGGATGACTTTTAATTAATGTTTGAATCTTTTCTTATAAAACGCCCCTGGGGACAGCATAAGTTAGAAAGGTTGCATGTTACCATAATATTTGTGTAAAAAGCAGGACTAAAAGTCACATCCATATCTGCATGGAAAGTTCACAGCAAGCTACACATAAAAAGTGTTTTTATCTCCAATCGCAAGTGGCAGTTCTGTGCAAAATGCTTACCAGTAACTCGAACAGCCGCTCCAGAACGTGTTCTTCTGACGTGCTCTGCAGTTCGTCACGAATTTCAGCACCGTCGTCCAGGATTGCGTGGCCCACCCCAGCTGTGGCCAGAACGAGTCCCAGAAAAGTGAGACACGACATGGTCTCCGTAGCGTGGGAGAGACGCTTACCTTTACGTGCGCTCCGTGCCGTGCGGCTCCAGGCACGGGCTCAAAACCTGTCTGCAAATAAGAGTTTACTCTGCAGCTGGCAGGACTTGTGTTAGTGCTTTTATATACCAAACCAACCCTGCTACTTCTGAGCCCAGAATTAATGAGATTTGGGAAAATGGGGCACAGTTAAGTGTAAACTTAGATGAAGGTTTTAATAAACTCAGAGAGGTACTATTGAGTTTCCTTCTGCATCATTTGCTGTTTAGGGATTTGGCGTGGCTTGGATGGTCCACACATCTCGTCCCTCTCTCAGAAGGCTTCACATTAAAACTCTCCCAGCATTATTAAACAGATAAATCCTACCGTTTTAGACCCCATCTCCATCAAGCCTTTTTATTCTTTGTCTTTAATATAGGTCACATTTATAAATCAAAATCTCAATAGAAACTTTGCTTGTCTGTAGCCATGTTATGGTAATTCTGTCTAATTATGTATTTATGTACTGCTCACCTGTTGAACACCATTCATCAGTCTTCACCGTTTTACTGAGCTTGAAAAGAATAACGATGCAGGACCAGAGGGCAGACTGGGTTGAGAAATATGCACACACTTTGAGTGAAGCGGAGCACAGCCAGAAGTGCTGAACGACCAATTCTGTCTTTAATTTAGGCCAGGGTAGCAGAATAGGACATTTTCCATTTATTCATGAAAGGTCTGCTGTCTGATCTGCCAGCTTCTTTTCAGCTCAAATTCATCGCCTGAGTTCATATTTCATCTAAAGCAAGAGAAGGTGTGCTAGAATTATTACATGTCACTTTACGTACCTCGAGGGGAATCAAATAGGCTTTTGTGAGTTTTAGTGCCTGACATGCAATTTTGTCGATTTGTTCACGCAAATTATGCACCACGGCACAGAGGAACCCCACAGTGCGTTGGACCTTGTAAGTTAAGTCTGCTTGTGAAAGCGACCTGTTTAAGTGTATGCCATTAAAGTACTGTCTATGCTGACTTCAGTGTTTCGACAGAGGCGTCTGCTAAACGAGAAAATTTAAATGCGAGGGCTTTGAGAAACCTCCCCCTCCCTCTAGAGCAACAAAGAGCACAACATAAATAACGACAATAAGGAGTCCACTGCGTTCAGTGTTAAGGCACTGATACTGGACATTTTGCTCATGCAAATAACAGAGTTTTATAACACAAACTCAGAAAACAGGACAGTTTAATCATAACTGTACTCATCGCCCTCTGACTAGTTCCTCAGCAAGAGGATGTTAACAGGGGACAACGCAACCTAAGCTATTGTCAAAAAGTTAGGCCTCTCAGTGTGTTCATATGCAGACACACAGTACATAAATATGCAAAATATTAGCAAAAGGTGAGAAAAGTCAGCCAAGTGTTCTAGTGGTTAGAGCAGATAAATTTACAAATTTCTTATATGTATTTGAATTTTTATTAATCAAAGTGCAACACCGTTTCATTCACTTACAATATGTAACACACACACAGCAATGCGTATACACTTTCCAGAGGAAAAAGGAAAAAAATAAAGCATATATAATGTATACAAAAAAAAGCAGTGTTAGGTTGTGTTTTATTAAATCATTTTATCAAGCCAAGAGACGCTTCGACAGTGTACACTGTTGCCCTCTTTTTGGTATTACAGAGCAAGTTTTTTTGAGTCATCTTCAATTGTCACCACTAGCCCAAGGTATAATGTAACCCTAAATATGTTCTTGGTTTGTTGATCATTATTTTATATTTACGGTTCTGGTAATGTGTTGAATCTGCTGTGGGCTATGTATTTACTCCCAACAGATACTGGTAAGTAATGGAAAATGTCTTTGTGCATTAACATTGGGTTGGTTTATGTAAAAAAAAAAAAACAAGCTTAGTCCTTCAAGTCCTGAGCCAATGGATGGCTTCCTGTGGCATATGAACAGCACTGTAATGGCACTGAAGCATCCAATGGTTTCTGAGTGACTGAGGTCTCATACCAATAACAAAACTGGTCCTGTCCTCCTCACAGCCCAACATGGTGACTTCCACCTCTGATTTCTGGTGAGTGCATTTATACACAGTTATCCTGTCATCAGTCCAGACCCTGTGGGACCTCTAGGCCAGAGTGCGTAAGCAGCTCTCCATCCCAGAGTGCAAACGCGGGGCAAAGGGGAGCTCTAAACTGAGCCCTGATGGAATGAATCAGTCTAGGGTTCTCAGCATCAACCAGTCCCAGCAGGCCCGCATCACAGTCCAACAGCAGGCCTACACGGTCAGGCTTGCCCACACCTGACAAGGGCACCATTTTATTGGTAGTCATGGCATACCATTTGCGTTGGGTGTAAGCAAACACCCAAGAGGAGTTATTGGTGCCAATGCACTCATCCCGCGCCATGCCAGCCTCGGCAACACCCACCCTGAATTCCTCAGACTTGCGCACAGTCACCTCCCAGTAATGGCGTCCACCTGTTACTTGACAATCCCCAAATACCACAGCCCAATCCCGGAACCGTTCTGGATTATCCATGACCAGGGTTGGGTCCAATCCAAGGACGCGGTAGATAACCCCTGTGTCTTTCTTGAAAAGGTCCAAACTGCTGTGAGCTGTTCGCTCATCCAATTTAAACTGCACATCTGAAAGAAGAAACAATTGTAAAAATATTACAGAAACTATTTCAACAGTATCTGGTACACTTCCAACGGGAGAAAAAAAAAAAAAAAAAAAAGGACCAGCATACAAGCACAAAGTGTATATGTACGATACACCAGAATAAAGGTTAAAACTTTGAAAATGAAATCCACAGAAGCTATGAAACTTTCTATACACATCCCACGCGTTTACATGTTAAACAGATGTGGGAAAACATTAAGTACACACCACCAGTCAATCAAAATCCTAAACATTAATCACACCTTTGAGTCTGAATCGTGCAGAAATAAATAAATCAAACACATTCTGACTGCGCGTTGCCGTTTGCATAATACTATACAATTATTTAAGCCAGCATGAATTTTGCAGACGTATTTGTTTTTCTTGAAGACATTACATGCATTGTCATGACATTCATTAAATATCTGTATATCGCATTAATTTTGTTTATGCCTGAAGTAAAGCACATTATGCATTTCTTTTGTTAGTTTATTCTATACAAAGTCATGTGTACATGTATTAATGAATCCTTCAAGTTTGTTCAGGCATATCTGTATGAAATTAGAGATGTAAAACAAGGCTTGAAACAGTACATCATGCATCTGAACTCTAAGCCCCTTAAAGATTCCCACAGCTAACGGGAGACAGGGCGATGCATATTCATCCCCATAAGGAGGTACAGAAATTGTACTCACTATTCCCTGCTGTGCTGATAATATATCGCCTCTCAGTTGACAGAACTGGGTGGCAGAGCTGTCTTGGAAGCCCTGCTCGTACAGGCATAGACCTAACGCGCAAACACATCAACACGTTTCTCAGCGCCGCCATCTTTTGCTTGGGCACGTCACGAGAAACGTACTGTACGCATGCGTTCCATTTGTGCACGCTTCATTTGGCGATTAAAGACGCACTCCGGACAGAAGTGGACTGCTGATAATGTTTACGTTCATGAATACGGCGCATGCGCAGTTATCTGTTAGGCGTGTTAATTAAGAGCGAGTATATTTATAGGTATACTTATGGCACCTTTGTTAGCTAGTTAAAATTACTGGTATTATACTCAAGTGCGTTATAACAATTACAGGTGATTTAGAAGCACAGTTTTTATTGCACAAGAAAACTGAGTAATGAGTATCCAACCAAAAACGATTTTTTAAATGAAGTAAATGTCAGTACCATTCAATAGGTTCTGACACATTTAACGAATTCTGTTCAGAACTATTAATTATCTTGCAAAGCTCATGACTATACTTTTAACGATTTAAAAAATTCTCCCATCCTGCGGTTAACGTCTCGCGAAACGATTAACAGAATTGCAACTGCTTCTAAATAAATAGTTTCAAGACTTAAATGGTTAACTTGTCTGCAAACGTAATAGTAAGTGGCTAGCTATGTTGTTTCTGACATAAATTAGATTTAATATGGCTAATTTGAAAATATATTAAGCACTGCCTAAGTTTTAGTGTAGATATATTATTTACAAGTAGGGGGCACTAACACTGCACTGAATCAACGATCTGATGACAAGAATACAGAACAGAGTGGACAAATGTAAAATTATTTCAAAATTACGAGCAGCAAATATATAATCTACAACAACAACAATAATAATAATAATAGTTATCATCATCATCATCATCAAATACAATTTAAAAGGTAAAATGCATGCACCACCACCCCCCTCTTCCTAACTCAGTAGTCGGCTGCAAGTCAGTCCCAGCTTCTAAGAAATTTTGCAAAACTTTTACCCTTGGAGACTGAAATTACTGACCTTTGTTTTAGGGTGTAATGGCTTTATAAATGTGGGTGAACTGCATGGTAATTTCATTTGTACTGAAGGCCAGCTGCCCAATCAATCTTAACCTTTACTTCCATGCCTTTCATACTGAAATTATTTCTAAAATAGAAAGTGTCAGAAATCGTGAATTAATAGCATCTCCTGCACATATAAAATAAACTAGAAATCAAATAAAATAGCCCTTGTATAGCACAGAAAGTGTTCCTAATCGGTTTGGATTTTGCAAGTTCTTCCACTTTTACCCTCTACACAATGCATTTGCCATACATCTAGGGCAAAGTCTAAAATATATGCATTTGCAATTGAATGATGGACCTGTTAAATATATGTACATGTTTGAAATGTGGAAAGACAATGTCAATATTATTTCCAGACAATGGCCTAAGTAGTTAGCAAATCTAAAGCTATATTTCTCTCTTTAACAGGAAGAGACACAGTAGTGCTGAACATTGAGGGTAGGTGCTGGTTCATATGTTAAAGTGCTAAGGCTTCAAAGATACGAATACAGTCATGTCCTTTTCAAGAAGCCATTTTCACCCTGTAACTGCAAGTACAGCAATCAATACCCTACACTCCCATATCGCCTGTAAGTGGTTGTTGTGGGGTTAGAGGTGGGGGACTGAGCATCTAGGAGATATGGGAATGCTAGGAGATTTTGCATCCTGATTGATATGAGGAAGGAATTTCTATTTATTTCTGTCTGATCTGTTGTGACAAAGAAAAAGACACAAGGAGAAAATCTGTTCATAGATCCATCAGTGTCTAACTGCAGCAGTGCTGGAGCAGTAGATAGGAAAAAAGGTCTAAATAGATGTTCCTTTAATGCCATATCAGTGATCCCAGGATGTCACCCTCTTTCCTCTCTCTGGACTAAAATGACATTATTGACTAACCTTTTTAACAGGCTGGTGTTAACCAGCAGAGTACACTACCTCTGACGTCACAAGAATCTGAATATATCAGTGTTCTGAAAGTCCTGCCAACACATAGGTGTGGGTTTTTTTACTGGCACATGAGGTGTGATGTTGAACAGCAGTTGTCTCCTGTTGAATAATTTTGTACAACAAGCAGAACCATATATACAGAGTATCCAGTTCTGCATTCTCTGCAATTTTTTTTACATTGTTCCCCAAAAATGCAAGGAAAAATTAAAGATTAATAGCATTTCTTGTTAGGAAAACCTTTGTATTACTGACGTTCCAAATGTGCATGAAATTCCATAATTTTTTCAAAGACATTTTAGCAACATAGATCTGCACTTTCCCATCATTCCTGGTGATATTTAGAATACATAACCAAGGTGTAAAAGGCTACACAAGAATGTAGAGAGGAGGAGTGAAAGCAAGCAGTGAGCAAGGGACCACACTACAACGACAATATATCTCAGATTATTAACTTATTTTAAGTAGATGCAGGAATAAACTGCACAAACAACACTAAAACTTAATTCCTCTTTTAGCATTCAGGTGTCATATAAGCGCATCCCTTTCTGTAAAGAACCTGGTATTTAGTGTTTAGTGCCTGGACATATATATTATAATGAGATGTATCACGGTATCTACCAAACTGCATGCAATATGTAACACCCCTGCTTGTAATGACCCTTGTGTACCCTAGATGTCACCCTTTCCCCTGCCCCTTTGTGCTGAGTTATTGTTTCCTTGTTGTCTCTGGGTTAGTAATTTGTCTCGTTATCATTTGCCAGCCTCGTCTTGTTTTACCCTGCCTGTGTGCCTGTATTTACCTCTCTGCTTTTGTTAGTCTTGTGCCGATTGTTGAATGAATGTTGGTGTGTTTGTAAAACTTAGTTTTGTTAATTCCCAATATTGCTTGTTCCTGTTAGCTGTAGTTTGGTTTGGTTTTTCCCTGTTTGTATTTTGCTATTGTTAAACCTCAGTTTATTTGTTAGTTCCTGGTTCTGCTCTTTATTAAAACTCCCTTTTTGCACATTCGGCCTTGCCTCTCTTGCCTGCTTGGCACAAACGTTACAGAACAACTGGCCATGCCGAGAGGTCGAGCAAAAGGGAGGGCTTGTAAGCCTTCAGCTCCTTTTAGTTTTGATGGCTCC
>JABJVR010001398.1:0-19226 GCA_025773905.1 Chitala chitala
ACCAAGCACAGGGAGAACATGCAAACTCCACGCACACAGACCCAAGGCAGGAATTAAACCCCAGGCCTGGAGGTGCGCAGCGACAGTGCTAATCACCACACCACTGCGCCGCCTTCTGCACACACCTCTCTTGGCTATTCCATTTCCCCAGTATATAAAGGATACAAAAACACTCCAGAGGACTTGGTCACCATTCTTGTAAATTGCCTCTGTGTTAACAGTCCAGTCCAATTTAAGCCCATCTATTTTCCATAGTGTTTATCCAGTGTAAGGCCTGTATCTTGGAGCACAAGGCGGGGGACAACCTGGACAAGGTGCCAGCCTATTGCAGTGCATAATTATACATTCATTCACTCAGTCAGTCACACACAAGACATGTTGAAGCACCAGTCAGTCTACTATGCATATCTTTGGATTGTGGGGGGATACCACAGTACAGAGAGGAAACCCATGAGGCCTACAATATGCAAGCTCCACACACACGGAGCGGGGGCAGGATTTGAGCCCCAACTCGGAGGTGCGAGACAGCAGTGCTAATCAGTGAGCCACCATCCAGTTGAAGTATATTCCAATTTACACTGTATAGCCAAACAGCTCTGGGACCATACTTGCACTACATAACATTTCTAAATTAATGGTATTACTATGACTTTGGTCCTCCATTTGACGTTATGACAGCCTCTATTAGTCTGGGAAACCTTTGTAGTACATGTTACAAAATTATTGGCAAGATTTGCATCCATTTGGCCACAAGAGCATTAGTGACTTCGAGCCTTGATGTTAGGGTGATGAGGCCTAGCTCCTAGTTAGAGCTCATGTTCATACCAAGGCAAAAAGTTCTTCCACTCTTATGTGAACAAATCAGTTCTGTAAAGACCTCATTGAGGTATTATCATGTTAAATCAGGACAGGGCTTTCCCTAAATGCAGTTCCACAGCAGAACCACAAAACTTTCAAAAGAATCATTGTATACTACAGTGTTAATATTTGCCTTCAGTGCAACCGCAGGCTGTAGTTCAAAATCACTCAAAACAGCACCAGACTAATTTTCTTCCATAAAACTTGTATTATGCATTCATGCAGATAGAATTTTCTTTTCATCAGTCAAACCCAAGCGTCTCCATCAGATTGCAAGTGCAATTTTTCACTCTAGAGAACACATTTGCATTGTTCTGGTGTCCAATGGCTATGAGCTGTACACCGCTCCAGTCCATGCTTGGCATGGCACATGGTAATCTTAGGCTAGTGTTCTACTGCTTCCTTTGAAATAGTTCTTATGCTGATGCTGCTTTTGAACACAGCCTGGAAGTCAGCACAAGCGTTGTAGTTGAGTTAGAGCAATATGCACGCACAACATGCTTCAGTGCTGTGAATTAAATTTTGTTTCCTCTAGACATTTCCACTTCACCACCCAATCCATGTGATTTACAGCAGATCAGTGGAGCAAAAATAAGAGAACAGGTGGTTTGCTGAAAATTATATCCTACAATAACAGTCTTGTGGCTAAACGGGTAGAACGTCAGGCAGGGATCTAGAAATCTCCTGGTTTGAATCCCAGCCAAATTGCTGGGTGTGTTCTTGAACAAGACACTCAAATGCAGGCTCCCTGAGTGCTGCAGGTAGCTGCCTACTGTTTTCTCCAGGGGGTGGGATAAATGGAAAGAACCAATATTGCTTTAACATTAATGTGAAATGTTGTAAGCTGCTTTAAATAAAAGTATCTAGTAAATGTGTTATAATGACATATAATGCAATAATTAGAAGGTGTGTCCTCATACAATTGGAGCCATGTGACCTTGGTTTTAGCCATGTAGGGCTATGGGTAATTCCTTATCATGAGTACACATTAATAGTATGCTTCAAACTCCAGTCATCTGCAGACAAAAACTACAGTAAAATGGAAAAAAAGACTGATTTGAAATTTTAAATTTTTAATGGGTAAAAATCAAACCTTTTGTGAGGGGAAAAGGCAGAAAAATCCAATATTAGCTCAATGCTATTTGGAACGTTTACGCAATTGAATCAAGATCTGAGGAAAGAGAGACCTCTGCTGTTATGATCCAGAATAGCACCAGACAGCAAGAGACCTCCAAGTTACACAGCACTAGAACCAGCTCATTTAAAACCTAAACTAATGAATCTTCATTAACATTTCTATAAGTGTCCCCTTTTAAACTCTTCAAATGGCTTTTTTATTTAATAGAGAGTGTTATTTCTATAATTGCTTTCAAAATATTCAGTTTTGTGTTAAATTTACAGAACTTGTTCATAATGTTCATATACAATTTTTATTTTAAAATGTATTTGCAGGCATTAATACAATTTTAGTAGCATTCTAGCATGGCATTTAATGCAAATCAATATAGTAATTGTAATAGTACAATTTTGAGATTGAAAGGAACATTTTTTAAAAACCACTGTGAAAATTATAAAAAAACGGATGATTTTTCATGACTGGTTGGTGAAGTGATTATAAAGTCACAGCACGAAGAAATAAGACATATTGTGTCTGTTCTCAAGTTGACGGCTACGCACTCTTCACCCTGCCTTTAGGCATTTTCTATAAAACATAATGAAAATGTTATTGGCAAAGTCCTGGGTGCCAAGCCTGCTGTTATTACAGTCACCCCAACAAGTCCAAATGTATCACGCCACTTTGTAAAGCACACATATGACTAATGTCACCGACCTAAGGAACAGACACACTTGATTGATATGATGTACCTCCCCAGCACAAGAAAGATGAAAATACCGAGTGTTTCACACCATAACACAAGTGCCTCGTTATCAGAGATGTTTTCTACTTTTTATGTGCAAGAGCTTCGTTGTGTTGCATCTATGTGAGTCACAAAGGCTGCCCACCTTGATCGGTATCAAGGTTTTCTCCATGCTCATTAACTTCAACTATCCAGTGAGATTTTTAAAAGTTACTGCAGTGGAGTCCCTCATGCACAGCTAACACACCTGCTAATTTTCTGTGCTGCTTTTGTTTTTAGTGTCATGTGTGAATCCCTGCACCCCATTCTATGCATTATCTACTGAGCAGTCAATCTGTGGGGAAGATAAACTGACCCGATTTTACAACGTCATTTTACAATATTGTGTATTTATGTACAGAACAGACAATGTGTAAGGAAGATATAACACAAACAGGTATTATATGCTGGACTTAAATACCATTAAACTGTAATTGTTATAAACACGTTCTATATATGTACAGACACCACTCTACTTATGAACATCCGACTTGCGAACATTCATAGATATGAACAAAGGCCGCTGTAAGTTTAATTTTTGTTTGGAGAAAGGAACTGGGGAGCTGCAGCTAAAAACATTTAAGTGTGCGGCTCTCCAGTCAGGTACGGCGTTTGGCCGCTACATATGCCGGACAGCACAGCAGCATCCGCCGGAGTGCTCTAAGATTTATCATGAATTATTCAGCGTATCGGGTATCCACCATGGTTGGTGAAAAGCGCCAGGCCAGTGATGTTAGTGGTAGTACTAAAAAGTGACAAGCCATCTCAATGAAAACAAAGGCGGTCAATAATTATTATTATTATGTAGGAGTTGTGAGGGAAAAATAATGACAGGAAGGGAGTGTTTTATTAACCCACCCGAAAATGGGGACTTAAATGCTTTTCAGTCAACAGCAAGGAAAAAAGAACACCTGGCGCATAGCCCATACAGAATAAACTTTCGCCTTCCTAAAAGGGGCAGTCAGTTTGGTGAGTTTGGTTTCATGGTAGTACTTTCTGCTTCTAGTGATAATTCTAGCAGCTGAGTTTTGGATGCACTGCAAAGTGTTTAGTGTTTGGTTTGTACATCTAGACAGTAAAGCATTACAGTAGTCTAGTCGACTATAGACAAAAGAATGCATAATTTTCTCTTTATCTTCTGCATTAAGAAAACTGTGCAGCCTAGCAATATTTCTCAACTGCAGGAAGCATACCTGTGAAACTGCATTAACACGAGAGCCAAAGGTGAGTTTTGAGTCTAGAATATAAGTACAAGCACCTTTGAGTTGCTAATAAAGAAACAGAGGTCAGAAGCGTTGAGGGCTGACCTGAAAGTGCTCCTAGCAAGATCATTACCCCCGACCAACAAGACTTCTGTTTTATCTGTGTTTAGTGCTAAGCAGTTTGTGTTCATCCATATTTCAACGTCTTTGAGGCATGTAACTAAGGTGTGAACTGATGCAGTGTCATTCGGTTTAACCACAAGGTATAACTGAGTGTCATTAGCGTAAGTATGATAGTTTAGATTATACTGATGTATAATGTTACCTGAAGGCAACAATGTAGTTGGAGAAAATAAAAAAAATAATTAATAAGAAAAAATATATTATTAATTTATTATTGCATTATTCAAATATGTTTTTATGTAATTGTCAATTAAGGGAAACTGTTTTAATGAAGAGAAGTAGCTGAGATGAATGTCACGGTGGGCACAAACTGACCTAGATGGACTTGTGTTGACCTTATATGTAAAATGTACATAACACATACATATATTGCTTATATATAAAAATCCAGACGATACTTCACAGCCATGACCAACTACAACCTTTCTACGGGACACATTCCTGTCTGCTTCAAAACCTCAACCATCATACCAGCTCAGAATAAATGTGCTGTGCTTTAATGACTACATGCTTGTTGCCATGACCCTTGTAGTCATGAAGACCTTTGAGAGACTTGTGTTGGTACACTTCAGGGTTATCCCAAACCTCATGCTGGATTCTCAGGACTTGTATGCCGAGCCAACCAACAGATCTGCACATCATGCAATTTGTGTGAACCTGCATTTCATGGTCCAACATCTGGCCTGCTCAAAAACATATGCAGGATTCTGTTTGTAGATGTCACTTTTATAAGTACCACCATCATCTCAAAGCTCCTACAAGCTAATTTCTTCCAGCTGCCTGTGCCTGACCCCTTTAAAAATACTTATTCTTGCAAATAACACCACTCTGACTGCATACAGATGTCCCATTTATTCAAAACAACTTGAATCTCAGTGCCAGAAGATGAGAGAAATGATTTAATCAGAGGCCCCTCTCTGTCCACCCACCTCCAGAAATGTACAAGGCTATGTAGTCAGACTGATGAATCTTTCAAGTTCCTGGGCAGCCAAGCCACAATCTCTCAAGACTTGAAATGGAACCTTAACATTAACTGAATGGCCAAGATGGATCAGCAAAGGATTCACTTTTAATAGAACTAACAATGTACAATGTGCTTAAGGCTGTATTGGCCTAGTTCTACTCTGCTGTTATTCTGACATTCCCCATAAAGTCCTGATCTGTATCATTCACATCACTGAACCAGACCTGACTACAATGTGTTTTCCTACACGCAGAACGGACAGCTGACTAAAACCTACCCACTCACTGGAGTCACAGTGAATCCAGGACCAGGAAGTGAGCCAGGAAGATCACTGGTGACCTTCCGCACCCTAGCCATATCTTCCAAGTCATCCCCATTTAGGCAATAACTCATATATACTTCATTTGTGTTGATTTTACATTAATTTCGTGATTCAATGTGTAAATATATTTATGAGAACAAGTTTTCATTTGTAGTGCAATTAATCACAATCACTAAAAAAGATGTGATTAATTAGTTTAACATTTTTAATCGATTCACTGCTCTAATATACAGTATATTATATTATATACAAACTCACATTTGGTGCTCCTGCTTGGATTGCACAAACTTTATCATATTTACCCTTACAAGTAATATTACAATTATGTTTTTATTGCTAAAACTGCTTGTACCTTCCTGACCTCTTATGCCATACCTATGTGTGTTTTACGTCTTGTGTTAGTGTTTACTAGGGAAAACTGGCAAAGACATACTTGGATACATGATGTTTTTTTTTCTGATAGCCTATGTGGAATAACTGCAGCACTGTTGCTAAGAGTGGTTTCAGAGGGTTGGCAGGAGCCGGCCTTTTGGGGAGTGCTGTTGTCGGAGGGCGCAGTTACTTAATTTAGTTTCAGTATTTGGTCGTGTTGGTGTTTTCATACATGCTTTTTACTGCAAGCTGTCAACGTTAGTTACTAGTTCATTGTGTTTGAGACTAATTGCGTTTGTGTTCATGTTAATGGTTTTAGGATTCTGATGTTTTGTGTTTATTCCTGGCTTCACATTTATCTCTTCTGAGTGTTTCATTCTTATTTTCTTTTTCTCATTATTGAACGGCATTTCTTCTTTATTTGCGTTTGGGTCTGTATTGCTTTCAGTGGCTGTTTTACTCCTCATAAGGCTGTGACGATCTTAACCTTCGCTTAGTTTTTCAAGGTCTATAGGACAAACACAAGACTGACCAAGACAAGATCTGAAGATGACACGCTAACCTCAGAAATCCCCTGTAATAACCTAATTTACCATCATAGTGGTTTGGAGGCTGGACCAAATTATGTTGGCTGTTGGCTTAGATGGTATGTAGCTCCAAATTTTTGGTCTGCATTAAGGACTTTGGATCCATCTACAAACAAGTTTGCCACTTAGGAGCTTCTACAATTTGTAGGTCATGCAGTGTTTTGGTCACCTCTCCCTTAAATTTCATCACTCATCATAATTGCTCTTCCTGCTGCAGTTCTTTCTCCTGATAAGCATTCAGGAGGCAATCCAGCTGTGGCAGCCTGATAAATTTGGCGTGCACTTGACGAAAACAAAGAATGGGTCCAGCTGCATGTGCATTTACACTCCACAGCCCAGCTTGGAAGGACAAGCTCCTTCACAAGCTCCCTCAGATTTATGTGGGTCTTAAATAGCCTCCGAGTCAAAATAATATAAAGTGTATTTGCGGTCATTTGATAAAATCGTGTGTTTCTTACTCATTTGCTTTTGTTGCACGTAAAAAATAAAGGTAGCCTTATTTTTCAATAAAGTCTGTCTCAAAAACCCATTGAAATGCTAATTCTCTACGGATGCATTGAATAACATAATTAAGTTTGAGAACATTTTGCTAGAAAACATCAAAAACAGTGTACTCCAGCTGGGGAATGAAAGGCACAGTAAAACATGTCTGACTAATAGTATTACTTAAATATTTAAAATAATTAAGTTTCTAATTTAGTAATCTCAAAAAGATAATTTAAATGTTAACTTGACTGTTTTTTGTTCAGTATTAGCTACAATTTAAGATCATTAACAAAATGTATTGTATACTACTTTGAAAAGTGTTTTTGCTATTTAAGTAATTTATTAAGTTAATTAAATAGCTGATTATTTAACAGTTTGGGTATTTTCTAATGTCAAGGAGCTGAAGACATTATGTCTGTTATGACACATTGTGACATATTGATGGTAGAATATAAACATGAGACAATACAGAACTACTGGAACAACACTCTTTTATATTAATACTGTAATTAAGAGGAGAATCTAAGTATTCCAAGACAAAATGAACACAAATGTTTGTGGGAGCCTAAGTGCTGGTCACACACAAGGACTTTTTATTCCAAGGGAGTAAACACAAGAATTTACAGGGACCAGAAAACAGTAAAAATGACAAGGAGATAAAGCTCAACTGAACTTACACCCCAACCAAAGAGGAAACAAGAGACAGGGGAAACCAATTAACAGTCAATGAAATGGCGGGGTAACACACCAGGAAGAGACACTGCAATCAGCAGCCGCATCCATGAAAACAAAATGAACGTACAGAACGTTTCCTGTCTCCTTTACGGAGAAAATTTACATAAAGTTACACAAAGTATTCCCCCTTAAAATGCATTGATAATGAAGTGGAGTAATTAATTAACAAAGCAGAGAATAGTAGAACAAAACTGCAAGGTTTTAATATCCCCACCAGTCACATAGTGACACCTCATAAAAAGCAAAAGAACAAAGCTGGAGCAAGAAACTATATATTAACTATATATGAAGGAGCAACTTTTTAAACTGTTAGCAGTTAATCCAACCTAGTGGCTCAATGGGTAGAACATCAGGCTGGGATGCAAAAGTCTCCGGGTTTAATCCCAGCCCAGCTGCCAAGTGTGTTCTTAAGCAAGAAACTCAAAAGGCTAGCTCCCCAGGTGCTGCATGTGACTGCCCACTGCTGCCCCGAGGGAGATGGCTTAATGCAGAAAACATGACTCACATACTTGGCTAGGAACCTGACTCCACTTTCCCTTACACTGTAGGCATAAGTGACATTAGGACCCCCAGCCAGCAGGGGGCCTCACCATAGCATACATAAAAATAATGCAAATGTTAAGAATATATAGCTGACAACACTGAAACAGCTGTTTTTTTCCCAGTCAAAGTATTACATGGTTTATTAGCAGCCTACGATCACACGAGTCAGCCCTTCCAGAAAAGGCATCGCCTGGGAGGTAATGCCAGTGAACACACTCAAGCTAAGACTCATTAGTTGAATGCACACACATGACATAACTGTACACTTTGGGCTGACTAAACCAACTGGTCGTTATATTTAAGATGAACATGACAAAAACACACATAAATTGGAAATGTTCACATAGCTTCTCGACTTGGAGGTTTGCCCCTGGGACCATATGATAAACAGTTTGCACTTGTTGGATCTATGCCTGAAGACAAGAATTATCTATACTTTTCCCCTGAGTTAACACACCTGTCTCAACCAGTTGTAGTGCTTGATTCTTTCATAAGAAGGCCTTTTGGCAGAATGTGCAACAGCGCTGATCTCAGGTGTGAGACTGACTTCAGGTTCTTAGTAGCATACCAAGGGAAAGGAAAACTGAAGAGAACTGCAATAAGTAACAAATCATCCTTTAAACATTTATGAAATTGTTTACAGTAGTGAAGACAGCAAACATTTATAGTTTAAAAGTTTTATCTGTTAACAGCCAAAACAAACAGTTGTCATAATATTAGCTAAACATATACGCTACAATATTGATTCCAAGGTTGAGGTTGTAACCACATATGGGGTCACTGATATTAAATGGAGTCACGAGAAAAAGGGGAAAACAGATTTCAAAAATGATTTTATAAATATAAATTTAAAATAATTGTAACACCCTGCACCTGTCCTGTCCCCTGCATCCACCACTCCCTGTGTCACCATTTCCCTTATTTCCATGTGCTCCCTAATTCTGCTCTCCCCTTGTTAATATCATCAGTGCTCTCAGCTGTGTTTCCTTCCTAGTCTATTTATATACCCCTGCTTTTAGCTTGTTTTTGGTCCTGGTGGTTCCCATAGTATCCCACCTTGTTTTCTCTGTATTCTCTGTTTTCCTTATTAAAACCTTCTTCACAGTAGACTCAGCCTTTGCCTCTGTTGTGAAAAAATTCAGACATCAAAATGGGGTCATGACCCAAACAAGGATGGGAACCTCTGCACACTTCTGCCCTGAGCAGGAATCATACCCCAAATTCAGACCACAAGTATAAAAAAACTGCTCTTTTGTTTGATTTTTCTTGTTATTATATTCCAGTGTAAATTTCCCCTGCCTTGCCCCTTCTGTCTGTTATGTTTAGAACTGGCACTGTTTTCAGGGACTCCAGATTACTAGAAATTTTATTAATAAGGGCCAAACATTTTACATTTTATTGCAATGAAGAAAATCATAAGCCACCCAGCACACAATGTCCTTTAAACTGTCAAAATATTTAGTCACAGCCCCTTATCATTTGGTGTAAGAGAACATAAATCAGTCCTGTGCTTAGCAGTGGGAGGTGTTACAGGTCTGTTACAGGTCTGTTACAGGTCTGTGCGATGCTGCAAAGAGGTGGCATATATAAAAGGAAAAACTCAAGACCCATAAGTACCTGTTACAGAAATGGTTACCAAAATTTACAAAAAACGTTTTGTTAAATGATCAGAAAATTCACATAAGGGCTGTCTTTCAAATGCCAACCACAGTTTTTACATGGCAAATGAAAACACATTCAAGCATCATCAAAGGATGTACTGAGTTCTAAATCAAAACAGCACACTCCCCAGAATCAACAGCAAGCAGTAAAATTCAGTTGTCTGAGAAGAGCTGATTCTGCATTACGGTATGCTTGACAGCCTGACTGAAAATCATCACTGATGCAATTTGGATCCAAAAACACTGAGACTGAAAAAAGAAGTTTTCCAGAATTTTGGGCAAAAATGGCAGTTTTGAGAAAGGTTTAAAATTACGGGGGAGGTAAGGATCAAAGCTAGGCTTTTTAAGAAGAGGCTGTACCAAAGCATGATTAAGATAGGATGGAACAGAGCCAGTGGTTTAGGAGCTATTTATAACACCCAAAATGGTAGCACCAATTATGCTGAAAATCTCTTTCAAAAATGAGTAGGAATAATATCAAGGAGAGAGATGGGTTCATATAAGAAACTATTCTAGTGTGCTGAGAAAGAGATGCTGGGTGATACATCCTAAGGACATTTGTAAGAATAAGAGTGATGGAAACATCATAGACAGCAATTATAATACCAGATCTTACGTCGTAAGCCTTATTAAGGAAAAAGTTTAGAAACCTGTCACTGAAGACACTATATTTTATCCATTGATTTGACACAGTACAGCATTAACTGTTCACAATTAAATTTGATGTCTATGGAAGTTTTATGAAATCACATCGATCGTCTTGTACCTTTTGCAGCCTCCTGAAATCTGGCTGCACAAATCCCTGAGGATTTCGTGGGACATCTACAGCTTGTCCTCCTGCCATTTCCTTTCAGCCCTCCCGCACACATGCAGAAGGGCATATGTTTCTATATTTTGCCAGGGCTGAGCCTACACATTTGAACACCTCATAGAAGACTGTATAAAACCCAGAATATCTAAGCAGTTAGGATAAAGGCTAACTAAACATCTCAGTGCTCAGGTACCAGTGGGGAGCTTTGATGCTACCAGTACAGAGAGCAGAAGCAAAAGGTTATTTCAGATCTAACTAACACTATTCCAGTTCCACAACATTCCATGAATGTTGTGCTGGAAAATTATCTTAAGTGCTTAACATGAAACATAGTCTGTGGTCACATTAACAAGCATTATCAGTGTTATTGTTTCTGACAGAAAATCCTGAAGAATGAAAAAGACAAAGTGTATGCTCATGTTCGTTGTCCCCTCTGTTTCCTCATTGGTCTTTGGTTTGTGTTTAAACTTTCCTGTTTGTCTCTTTACAAGGTTTCACTAATGTGGTGCAAGGCGGTGAGTTTCCTCAGTGTGGTACACTCCTGTCATTGTGCTGTTTCTTACTGTCCGTTGGTCTGTTTCCTGCTCTGCGTCCCCCTCTGTCTTTCCCTTGCCCTTTTCTTTCCCAGCACTGTTTCTTGGTCTTAGGCCCCTTTAGTTGTGGTTTCTGAAATTATTGTTTGGATTTTGTGTTTTTGTCCATTAAACTCTCTACTGTTGGACCTTCTCTGCCGTGGCATCATCTCATTCATGATATTCATGGATGGGACCAGCAGCAGATTAGATAAGATTCCAAACTCAGTGGGAAAAAAAAAATCTCAGGCTACTTCTTTGGATGGTTGGGAAATACTAAAATTTCTGAAAAATTTAATTTGATCAGACCTAATTATTATAGAACACGGAAAACCCAAAAACTCTTTAAAAAAATAAACAGTTTTGGGTGTTTATACACCAGAGCACACCGTAAGGGCTTACACAGTTTTAATTAAAATAGTTGCACCTCAAAGCTTTCATGGGCATTGACTGTTTATGCATATAATGCACTGAATGATAAAAAGGTAATGCAAGCAAATGTAATAATCCAAAAGTGAAGAGGACAGCAGTCCATAACCACAGGCTGAAATGAGAAGGAAATCAGCACCCTTATCTGTTTCACTTTCTCACTGAGCACATGTTTACATCTTTGTTAAAGCAAGCATATGGAAATAGGATTAGGCCTGCTGTTAAGAGAATATTTAAGATATATTAAAATATTCGTATATTTTTTATTTTTAATATTTAAGTACTTGGGCTGTAAACACAAGTCATACAACTTTAAAATGTTCAGGGCTCCTGCATTACTGACTTTTTTATGACAGTGCAATACTTGTGGGATCCATAATTCAAGTGTCCAGCCAACCTACCACCTGTAAAACAATTTTCTATAAAATGCAGCTACATCTTGGAGAAGAAAGTGGGTTGAAATTATAATCATTATATTGAAAGTAACAATTTAAAAAATTAATCATGAAGTGTTAAAATTAAATGAAAACTTACTGTTAAAACAATAAATACTACAATGTGTCTTTATTTTATTTATCACAATATATTGTTAAAAAGACTTTCACATATGTTTATATACTAACCGCCCCCCCCCCCCCAGCTGTGACTCATTTATCACTGCGACATTGTCTTGTGGGCTAGAGGTAGACACATAATGGCAGTATGTGGGTAATCACTTGTGTGATCATCCATGGTAATTATCTCAAACCAACAGTCATCCCAATGAAATGGACCTAAATGAACCAAATTCCTCGTTACAGCTCTAAATATGAGGACATGGTGTTATCCTAATGTGCTGCATATTAACAAATAAACAGAAATTAGACACTTCAACTGCATTGATGTTTCATTGTCATTTTATACTCACCAAATATTGTGTATTGTGCAATCAAAGTCTTAATTTTTTTCTTATTTATTTCAATTTTGTAAGGAAAAAAGAAAGTCTGCCATAAATTTCATATCATATTTTGATTTAGGTAAAATAAAATAATTAACTACTGAAAAAAAAATGAGCAGGTAATGTCCTGGCAAAGGGCAGAGAGAAGACTGAGGCAGGTCTATTTGCAGGAGTTCATTCACTAAAAGGTGTACAATCAACAACACAAAGGGGCAATGAAGATACAAGAGAGCCTGGGTGCACGGAAACCAAGAACTTGGCAGATAAACACGAACACCAAGAGGCTGCCAGAAAACAGGGCAGATTACAGACATGGATAAATACGAAAATAGAGCCTTGAATAGAGAAACACACAAGACCAGTTGGCATGGAGTGATGTAAAGTAGGAGCAACCCTCCATAAGAGGTTACATTTCACAACTGGCCACAAGAGACGAGAAGGCGGGGCTGTTATAGTGCTCACTGGTACCCACACCACGTGAAAACACTAGATCAATTGGACAAAATGACAAGGAGATGAGACATGGTAACAAGGGGGCGTGGTTACTTACAGACAGTGTTACAGAGTATGTATCAGATTAGGGAACCAGGGGGAACACGGGAGTTTTGGGCCTTCTTCAGGAGAAGTCAAAGCTGACACAGGACGTCATTGTGAAGGCAATGAGAGTGTTAACTTTTTTTTAATTGCAGAAATGTGTAACTGACGATTAATGCACATACTTGTTTAGCAAGATGATTGATTTAATGTAATGAGCTGTGTCAGAAATATTAATAAAAACTGGTTAATGTAAAAGTCTCACATGGTGACAATACATTGAGCTGTCTAGTGTCAGAATTTAAGGATTTACAATGAGAGTGTATTGTTCATTTTTCTCATTAAAGACAATCAGCTTCCATCTGCATTTGTTTTCTCTGTTGTTAAGTTCGGAAAGTTCAAGTAACTCTTCGATATCTGACAAATATGATTTTAACATAACCAAACTGGGCTGTAAAATATTATTTTAATTCTCTTTGTTAATGTTAATCTGCTCTAGAAATGAAGCATAATTTCTGTCCCAAAGCCAAACTGACACGCCTCATCCTAATACATGTATATATATTCTTCAGTTCAGATTTATAGCATAATGTAAGTTATATTGTTTTCTTTAAAAATTTTAAGTGGACTAAAACAACACTTAGCACTGGTTAAAGAACAGAGCTAGTCTTCAATATCCTGGTGTATGAACTATAACTGATTAAAGAACAAATTTGGTTCCATAAACATGGTTCCATAAAAGCCCTAATTGATTATCTTTCTTTTGGCTAAGCATTCTGGGAACATCCAGAAGGGAAACATCTAGAAGACTGATTATTTTATATCTTGCTCAACATGGGTAATCATAAACCTGTCTTGCAGAAAGTTCCACTAAGAGACTAAATTGTCAGGATCATAGGAACATAGACTACTCTGGCAGCTCAATGGGTTGCCCATCAGGCTGAGATGTGGACGTCTCCTGGTTCAAATGCTTGCCCCAGCACCAGGTGTGTCCTTGAGCAGGACACCCTCTGCTCCCCTCAGGGAGATGGATTAAATGCAGGGAATAAATTCCTTGGATGTAAGACATATACTCAGCCATTAACCTGACTCCTTAATTTCAGTTTGCCTCATGAAAAACAAAGACACTGAGTCTTTGTTCTGCTGCTATTTGATAAATGTACACTAGTTGGTAAATATGAATCCGACTTTGAATTCAAGCAGGTATTCAACATCATAGTAAGGACAAAGTATGTGTCCTTCATGGACACACTGGCCTCCTTTCTGCAGTTAGGGTTAATGAGGAGCACCACGTAAATAAAAAAATTAAAAATCAAAATAAGTACCAAATAAGCTGCTTTGTAAAGGTGCTGAAACAAATTAACATTTTTCTCTGCAAGTTTTTTGCCATAATGTTTCTTGAATATTGATGCCACCGTTTTAATTTGCGAATAATTTCTACTTAATGTTTTTCAATCAAAAAATAAACCGACAGCCTTCGGCTTCTGAATTTTTAGGTTTGATTTTTTTTGCCATAACAGTGCAGTTTCGTACTGAAATTTCAGTAACTGCAAGAAAAATTCACTGTATAAAAATTTGCCCAAAGCTTGTCTAAAGAAATGCGAAAACCACGCAGGTGGAAATAACACTTAGCACATATAGCATGAGCTGTTTCCGGCTGATTTCCGTTTTTTGCTCACACTGCGTGGTGCACAAACACAAACAGCAGCATCAGCCCATCAGATCCCGCTTTACCCTGAGATGAGTCATCTGCACCTGCACAGCGTCTATACGCTGCATGTATTATTTTGCTTCATGGATGTGTTCTTTAAAACACCTAAACTAAATAACTTTATTTTAACTTGAAGAAAAATTCAATAAAAAAAAATGGTTTTCATGGTTTAAAAAAAAATTATTTGAAATTATGCAAACGGTTCGCAAACTTTCAAACATAGCTGTATTTCAAATTCTCAATATGTTATATTTTCCTAACTGTTCTGGCTCTTATTACCTGCAATATTTAATTCCGTTATACCGGCACCCCCTTTCAGGCAGTTTAAGAGTGTTAGTTTGAGCACAACAGCCAGATCCTTGTATCAGTATTTACGCTGTCACAGAATGATTTTTTATCTTGCATAGTCACACATGCTACCACAGCGTTTCAGAGCATCTTGTCCTCTAACAGACACCCATAAGCGCAGAACGAACATGCTGTCATTGCCTCTGAGTATCCAGTGTGACCCATGTCTCCTGCACTCACACCCACGCGCCTGTACACACGCGCACACACACACACACCGTAAGCAGTGAACAGAAGGAGCAGCACCATTGGTGAGACACTGCAGCTCTCTCCCTCTGCAGTAGCAGCAACAGCCAACGCATTCTCACTCTCCCAGTCCTCTCCTGATTTTCCTCCCCCTCCCTCTCTTTGCACGGTCTTCCTTCTGACACAGAGACACTGTGTGCTGTCCTCTTTTCATTCCTCTCTCATGTGTTTATGTTCATGCGTTTCTGTTCGGCTGCTCACTCATTTCGGTCTTTCAGAAACTAAGGAACGAGAACCTGCCTTGGACTATTTGCATCTTTATAGCATGCAGCTAATCTGGGGGATTCCGCTGCTCTGACGTACACGCTCATGCTTTTGAATTTGTGGACTTCTTTCAGCACGTGATTTTTCTGTCCTTCCTTTTTACCCCCCATCACTGGACCAACTGTATGGACGTGCATGTGTATGTCTAGCTTTGCAAACTTGTCTGCTGTTCACTCTGACTTGGACTGAGGAGCAGTCGAGGACAACTCTCGTTTCTGAAGGACTGTTTCTGTGTTACGTGCTCTCTGTGCCTCCAAGGCTCCCGCGTATTAGCCGAGTTTAGCGGGTGCTGTTGAAATTGCTGCAGTGCTTTATGAGTGAGAGCCAGGGAACTGGGACAACAAGCCACTGATGGTCCACATTAGCATTGGCTGGTAGGCCTGACGTGTGACAGCTGCAAGCAAGGGGACTGCAAGAAGGAGGAAGGTTACCACAGACCCACTTGGCAATAGGGGTCACCAGAAAAAGAATGGTTTTCTGCTTCATTATCTTCATAACTGTTAGAGCAATTTGTTCTTCTTGAACTCTCTCTCTCTTTCTCTCACTACTAGAAATTTTCTGATGCCTTTAGTGTGAACTGAGAAAGCAGTTTTTTTCCCCTCTCTTTGCACATAAACTAATTTTATGAGTAAAGAGCTGATAGAAGGCTACCCTCGCCGGCCAGCCAGCGCACTGCCTCAGTCATGCAGGTCTCCTTTGCATGCACAGACCATGGTCTGAAAGCCCCGCGCAACGGCGACGAGCGGCACAGCAAGCAGAATGCCACCAGCCCCAACAGCACCAGCTCCACCGGCGGCAACCGGACCCGCTTTCGCACCGTGGCCCTCATCGCTCGCAGTTTGGGCTCGCTCACCCACCGGCACCACATCTCACTCAAGGAGACCACTGGCAAACTGACGGGAATGAAATATCGGTAAGCGTGCAGTTGGTTGGCATCTCAGTGTAATTCCGATGTGTTGCATTTTAATGCTCCTCCATTATGCATTATATTCCTTCGTAAATGTTATTTACACCCCTGGCCCTGACGTTATGAGGACATGACAGTGATAGTGTGAGATATGTCAAATGTTAACTCCAGTTTCAAACTGTTACTATTACTATGTCAGTGCTCAGTCATCATCAGCCACATGTCACTTTCTCAACAGTTGAAAGTTCTGTGCTGTTGAAATAATCTGAGTATGAATTTTCCACTTATATCTTTTAGATATTATTAATATATGGTACTTTTTGTGAACTACAACTGTTGATATAATGTCACATTAACTTTTTAATTGTGGGCACTTTGCAAAGTTTCTTAGTGAAAATTCTATGGAATATTTGCTAATAACCTCTGTTCACACATTTAGTGCAAGAAGTGCACACCTACATGAATGATACAGTGTCTTCTTGGTATTTTAATACACAGAAAAAAATACACACATTTAAAGAAGTCTGGTGGCTCAATGGGTAGAACATCAAGCTAGGATGTGGTAGTGTCTGGTGCTCAGTACTAGCTCCCTGGGTACTGAACAATGGCTACTCAGTGCCTTCCCCAGAGGACAGGGTAAATGCAGAGGACACATTTCCCTGTTGTGGGACTAATAAAGAATTAAAAAAAAAAAAAAATACAAAAATGGGCTCTGACAGCAATTATACAAGCATATCTAAACTGGAAAATGTAAACTGTACAAGTTCACACATTTTCACAAATAAAAATGAAATAATACACAGTTGCATTTAATTACAGACATAATCAACAGTGTCAAGTGCCAATAGTGTAGTGTAGTGGCCCGAAACACCTTTCCTTTGGGGATTAGTGAAGTACATCCATCTATCCATATACCTTAAAAAAGATAAAAAATCCCAGATGTTGAGGTTGAAGGGCACATGTCCCCTAACTTTGAATGTAAAAGGTGCCACCAGCCACAAGTAATGCAACTGGAGAGCTACAACCTTACGGACAGTCAGATAAACCACGAGGCAATGCCAGCCACCCCAAACGATGTCAATCTTGTTTCTTAGTGCCATTATTCCACCCATGTTTCCACTATGGCTTCTGTGGGCACAAAAGAACACTTTATTATTCACATCCTATTGGCATCACATTGTTAAATCTTATTTCTAAAGGACACCCTATCCAAAGGTGGAATAAATGTATTGTAATGACATTGTAATGTGAGGGTTTGCTGAATGCATTCGGTACATTCATCTACCTTATTTGTACGTACAAATACATACATAGAAAAACAGTGATTGGGGAACATAATGCATATTTCAAAACATCACCTGCTTAGTGATGTGATATTACTGGTGTCTTTGAACTCTGCATTATAGCCACAAATACAGGAATACAGATATTTTATAGCTGTGGACACATAATAAATAGATTTTGTAATCCTCAGAATGTTAATAATTTCTCGGATGCTTTATAAATGTGTAGATCTGAATAAATTTGTTACTTTCACGCAAGCTTACATTTCCTTATTGGCATTGCTACCCAATGGCCGACCACTCTCAGGAGACTGAAACAAAGAGTATTTGGCTTAGTCTGTAATTAATTAGAAAATAATATCAGGAACATACACACACCCACAGTGATTTTATATTCCTCGCACATTTTAGTTCCTTTAAATAGAAGGAACTTGAAGAAGAACCTGTTTTTACATTGTACAAATTAACTAGCATACATCATTATGTCTATGTCTGACCCGAAGTTCTGCTCTGGCACCTGATGAAGCAACAAGAATGACACCATTCTGATTTTCAACAGACTACACAAGGTCTAGATGCATTTACCATGTTGCAAAAATATTTTACGGCTTTCAACTTGCTTTTCATCAACTTTGTGCTGATGGACAATAAATTTTATGACCCGTAATTGTCAGATTGTCTGCCAAATAACAACAATTCGCTGACAATTAGGCCTTCATGATGTTTTATCTGGCAATTATGCCAGTCTCAGACCATAGTGCCACATGTTGTATCTTTACCCATATGATGCTATTTGTTTCTTGTTAAATTTTAATTTTACTCTTCACACACAACTGCCCTGTATGCTTTATTACTCTGTTTCACATGACAAAACAGCAGCTATGGATCTCGGTTAAATCACTTGTTGGTTGTGCGGCAAAATAAAAAGCGCTTTTCCATTTCAACCGTGTCTGTATAAGAAATCTACTAAGAGCACGGCGAGTCTGCTCTGGTTGTGAATGTTTGCTGGAAATATAAGCAAGCTTAAACGTCGTATAGATGCTTCCTGCTGTGCAGTGACTGATAATGATTATCATGTTAATGTGTTTTTACTTGTTGTGGGCTGTGAACGAAGACCACAGGGAATTAACTTTGCAAATCAGTGGAACTCATAATTCTGCACTAGTGCTTGGAAACATATGTGCATGTGTTTTTCTATGTTTGTGTGTATGACCAATGTGATTAAAACAAAACAAGATGACTGCCAGACTTTCAACAAGGCCTTCCTTTTCCGAAAGTCATAAAATACCATCGCACAACCATCCATCCATCCATCCATTATCTTAACCGCTTATTCCTGGTGAGGGTCGCGGGGAAACCTGGAGCCCATCCCA
>JABJVR010001399.1:0-19225 GCA_025773905.1 Chitala chitala
TATATATGTTTTTTTCTGTATTTTTCCTACTTAAAGATGGGGATTATGAAGATCTACCCATGGAGACCTGGACGGAATCCCACGTGAGCTCCTGGTTAAGGAGCATAGGGATAGGGGAGAAGTATATTCAGAAAATTCAAGATGAAGAAGTAAATGGACAGATTCTCTTGGAAGTCACTGAAACATACCTGGAAAAAAAGATTGGAATGAAATCTGGGCCAGTCCATTTAATAATAAGAAAAAGAGATGAGAAGAACAAATCTTTTGCAGGGTCTAAGTGTCAAGGGGTTTCTGTAAAAAAAACCAAAAACCAAAAGGAGAAGCAAGCACAACAGGACATTAACTCTGAAACAGAATCCAAAGTCCAGCCAACGACAGAGTCTCAAGCACAACGAGGCGGATTATCTGCTAAAAGAGACTGTAAACCTCGCCCTTTTTGCATGGAGGGTATCGACTTTGTATATGTAAAGCATAATGTGCTAACTCCTGAGTCAGGCATTATTGATCTTATCTCACCATGTCATGAATACAAATCGTTTGCCGTTGCTGCAATGTTGGACCGCACAAGGCTTCAAGCTAAACTTGCCAGAGAAATCTTTAAATTTGCTTGTGGATGCATGAACCTGAGATCAAATGGCACAATACACTTTGGTGTGATGGACAGTAAGGAAGACTGTGTTTATGTTCATGGTGAGATCATTGGCATCCCAATTAAAGACAAAGACATGTATGTAGATGCATTGGATCATATGAGAAAAAGCTTTGAATCTAATTATGATCTTGTAGTACAGTGCATTCGCCCACCGCAGTTTATTGAAGTCATGGACGCAACCAGCACAGACAAACGTTATGTGGTAGAAGTTGACATTGTGCCAAACATAAGCATTGTAAGAAACAAACTGTTCTCTGTCTGTCTACCAAACTTTAACGAAAGTACTAATAAGCTTAAGTTTGAAAAGAAAACTATGTATTGTCGGTTTGGCTCCAAAACAGAACCAATCACAGATCAAGAAGCATTCTACTCATCTCTTACACACAGAGATAATCGAAGAAAAGAGGCTGAAGATGACTTTCGTGACTTAAGTGTTCCAAATGTGGGCAAGGACTTGGGAAGAAAATTGTCAGTGCTGATTACTGAAGGCAAAAACAAAGTTGACAAAGAGAAGTGGCGTATTATTGTCACAAACAAATTTCAAAAAGACCACTTAAACTGCATTGAATTTTTACTCAACCTAAAAATTTTCTGTGTGTTTGACTTTGACCCAGACTCAAAAGAATCTGGATTTTGCAAAAAATACCTTCAGCACCATGCTGCAAATTTACATTTTTTGCAAGACTACAAATTAACAAGTCAGATGAACATCAAGGATTTGGAAAGTTCTTTGCATTTGTTTGATCTGGTTAGCTGGATTTTTTGCAATGGACGAAATGACTTCCGTGGTAATGAAGCCCCCTATGATGAAATGACCTGGATAAAAACTAAGAAATCTTTTCTAAAGGAAGCAGTGTCTTTGATTTGTAAACAAATTCTTCCAAAGGGTACATTTTCTGTAATTTTTCTACTAACATCACCTGTAGAGCTACCAACTGTTCACACTTTCTATGAGTTCTTTTCTGAAATGCAAGGTCACGATGACATCATTTGTATTTCAGAATCTGAAGAAAATTACAGTAAGTGGGAAGGTTATGCTCAGGTGTGTTGCAGTGCAGAGACTGTGAAGTCTAAGAGCGTTGCAGGAATGAAGATGAGCCATGTGGATGCTACAGTCCAGAAGGTCCAGCTGTACAAAACAAGGTCGTCCAGGCATTTACCTGTCTTCAATAAAGGTGTTTGCTTGCTTCAAAAAGTTTCAGAAGAAAAAATGTCCTCTATAGAAATTGTGAGTGTTGACCAGTGTGATGACACCAGCAATGGCTTTAAGGATGAAATCAAAAACATCGAAGAGCACTTCTACCGGGGAGGTAAAGTGACCTGGATGAATTTTTGGCTGGCAGAAAAAAAACATGTGGGGGACTTCATTCAAAGAGATACATACAAGGAAGTTTCCAGATTTGTTACTGACATTTCGAAGTGGAGCCAAGACCAAACACATGTAAGTGAAATTAGAATATACCACCAACCAGGAAGTGGGGGAAGCACTGTTGCACGGCATGTGCTCTGGAGTAACAGGAAAAATTACAGATGTGCAGTTGTGAAACATTCATCCTCTGCTTCAACAGTCACTGATCATGCTGTTAAGTTACGAGAATATGAGGAGACTGACATACAAAAATGTCTTCCAGTACTCCTGGTGGTTGAAGACGTAGAGAACGAATACCTGGATGATCTAAGGAAGGAACTGGAACTGGCTGTAAAAACCAAGAAAATCAAACAAGGGACACTATGTTTTATTCTGATAAGCTGCAGACAATGTTGTAATCCAGAACAAATGTGCAAGGAATCACCATTACAGAACTTCTCAGTGACTCATAAACTGTCTCCAGAAGAGAAAACACAATTTCAACAAAAAATAACCGGGCTTAAAGACTATTCCCAAGAGTTCATCATAACATTGGTTTTGATGAGTAAAGAGTTTGACAAGAAATATGTTGTCAAATTTGTCAAAGATTTGCTTAAAGGCATCAATCATTCATCTGTGGTGACTCGCCTCATTCTGTATATTGCATTGCTAAACACATATGTGCAGAACTCCTATCTCTCTCAGTCTCACTGTGAAGCTCTGCTGTTGCTCACTATGCAAACAAACAGGGAACACCAAGAGAGCTTACATGGTGGAAACCACACAGAGAGATTCAAAAGGCACTTGTTTGAATCATCCCTTAGTGAGCAAGCTAAAGTTCTCTTTATCCATTTGAAAGATGAGAAAACAAACATTCAACATGTACGCATTATTCATCCCCTGATTGCAGAGGAAGTTCTTAACCAGTTCTTAGCCAGTGATCTCCACTCCCAGCATCTGAGTAATGTAGCCTTGAGACTTCTCAGGGAGGATGTTCTCTTTGAGAATAATTTTGGAAAAGTGGACTATCACAAATTTCTGCGGCATCTCTGCATTAGGCGCAATAAGATCAGTAGGGGTGACGAGTGTGACACCTCATTCGCTCCTCTTATTGAGAATGTTTTGAAGAATGAAACTCAAAAAGAGGCTGTTGAGATTTTAAAAGAAGCCTACACGAGATTTGGTGAAGATGCATACTTTGCTCAACAGCTTGCACGGTTGTATATCAAATGTGAAAAGTTTCCAGAAGCTAAAGACTGGGCAATGAAAGCAGAGAAGAAGCTTTCCAAAAATTCCTTTATCTTGGACACAAAAGGTCATGTGTACAAAAGATGGTTTCTTATCAAATGGGAAGTGATTAAAGACAAAGAAACAATTGAGAGCACAGTGGATGTAATTACAACAGCACTAGAAGCAATTGAGTGTTTCAGAACTTGTCAGGAAGTGGCAAATGCAGAGCAGGATACTCTGAACAATTCAGGGTATTTCTCAGAAGTTGAAGTGGAATGTCATCTTTTGAAACTAATTTTCAAAGTGTTTTCACATGAAGCAAAGAGTCATTCTGAGTGTCTGCTGTACCTACTCACAGATTACATCCCAGAGGGAGTGAAAGAACCATGGAAGTGTTTTCATAGCAAACTGAAATTCATTCACAAACACATGCATGATGCACTTGAAAGAATATCAGAAGATCTGAGTTACTTCCAGACTGATGTCAGCACAGAAGACAATGAATTGTACAGCTCTGAATTGAAAATAAGGAATCCTGTTAGCTGGCTAGCAAAGAAAACGGTCTGGTATGGAAAAACATTTGCAGAGGTAGAAAAATACTCCATAGGCCAAAGCCAATTATCAGTGTTCATGAAAATTTGTTCGCTTGGTGGTGATAATATTACAAGCATCTTTTCTCTCCTGTCTGAAAAGAAACGGGAACAATTAGAGACTATTGTTGCACTGTATAATAAGCATAAAAGAAAACTTGATAAAGCAGAACTTGTTGGCTACATAGCCTCTCAGATTGCCTTAGCCTGCCTTTCAAGTACTTCCAATGAAATTCGTGAACTTCAAAACCTTAGCCAAGTGTTTGTGAAGGACATAAGGCGATGTCAATCCAATGCGTTGTTCTTACTCACATTGCTCTTCTGGCCTGATGATGACGATAGCAAAAATGACAGAGATGAAAAATATGACATCATTATGTCAGCTGTTGAAGTTCTCAAACAAAGGTACATCATGAAAAGAAAAGAAATTCCATACAAAGAACTGAGACTTTTTACTCATTTCTACTTAGGCAATGAAAAGGGACTAGGCAAGATCATTCACAAAAGTAAGATACAGCCGCTGCAAAGACTCACAGTGTCCCAAAAGAGATTGAAGTGGTTTGATGGAGAAATCTGGAAAACAAAAGAGGTCACAAAAATGCTGAAACCTGTTCAAGGCTGGGCAGAAAATGGAGATGTCTACATAAAGGGCTCTGAAGGGAAACGACTCAAGATCATTGCACTGAATTCAGACTCTGTTCCTGATGGTAATGAGAATGTCAAATTCTTTTTGGGTTTTACATTCAAAGGACCTGTTGCTTGTGGCATTTCTGTTTGTAATGACATGTAATCTGATAAATGTAACTTCACAGTACAGTTTAGTTCCTTTAATGATACTGGCTTCAAGAATTTTGCTCATAATAAATAAAGCATTAGTCATCTCAAGATTGGACTATTGCAATTCACTCCTGGCTGGCCTTCCAGCCTCTGCTACACATCATTTCCAGAGGATCCAGAATGCAGTGGCACATCTCGTCTTTAATGTTCCCAAACGGATGCACGTCACTTCCCTGCTCATCTCTCTACTTTGGCTTCCGGTCCATTCATGCATCAAATACAAGATCCTGACGCTTATGTTCAAGTCCATCAATGGGAATGCTCCAGGCTACCTCCGGTCCCATGTCAAGAACTATGTCTGTGGTCTGCTAATGGGAAGAGACTAGTTGCATCCTGCTGAAGACTGGTAAACCTAGGCTCTTCTCATCTCTGGTGCCTGTATAGTGGATTGAGCTTCCTCTTGCTTTGAGGACTTCATCATCCCTGTCCACATTCCAAAAGCAACTGAAAACACATCTCTTCAGGGAGCACCTCAGAACTTAAAACCATCATCTATGCTTCCTTTTACTCCATTGTCATAAGGCTGTTTGTTTGTACATGTTTTTCTATTTTTATACAAGACCTACATTTTATATGTTTATGCTTTCCCCTTTACTTGTATGACTTGTGTGAGAATTGCTTGACTTAATCATGTTCCCTTTGATGAAAGGACAGCACTTACTGTTAGTTAGATTCTCTGATACTGTTTGACCTCGTTTGTGACGTGTGTGTACTATTATTCATTGTAGGTCGCTTTGGACAGAGGCGTCTGCTAAATGAATAAAATGTAAATGTAAAATGTAAATAAATGAACTAATTATACAAACATTATCACACCTAACAATCTAGAGATTTAACTACTTGAGCAGTTCTGTGCATACTGAAGATAGAAGAAACATTATCATGAAAGTCTATGGGTTTTATGTACCACAAATAAAGAGCTGAGTAGGTTGTTATCTGATCTTTGTATATAACTGAACGTTTTAATGTTTTAAGAATGTTTAAGATATTATGTGTCAGACATATCTGTGTGGCAGTGCTGAAACGATACATTGTGATCCTTTAAAATTTGTCAGTGAAATTGTTGGTAAACATCTGCTGTGGAAATGGGATATGGAAAGTTTCCATCTTAACTAGAGAAAGTTATCAGAAATCATGTCCTGCCCCATTCCCATTCAATCCCACTTTGCTTGTTCTCCATGTTTTTTGTCTTTATTTTGTGTGGCTTTGAAAGCCTGACTGAATGTTTCTGCTGATTTTTTTTTTTTTGTTCTTATTTTTTATTTATACATTTTTTAATATAGCCAGCATGGTGACTGTTAAATTTGCAATCTTTAAATAAAAGATCTTCATCCTTCCCTTGTGTCATATTATTCTGTTCCCAGACCCACTAACCACTAACAACCACTGTGTTTGCCTTGTACCGCAGATCCCTGCTGCTGGGGCTGGTGAATGTCCAGTGTGCTGGTCCCAAGCCCAAATAAAATGGGAAACTGCATGAGGAAGGGCATCCTGTGTAAAAACGTGCTGAGTCAATGAGTGGATCATAAACCAGATGCTCAGTGTCAGAAAAAAAAATGTTGTTCTTCCTTAGGTATCTGACAAATACACAAGTACACAGAATAAAATAGCTAACAAGCTAACATTCATTCATTATCTTAACCGCTTATTCCTGCTGAGGGTCGCGGGGAAACCTGGAGCCCATCCCAGAGCACATAGGGCGCAGGGCAGGGGACACCCAGGGCGGGGCGCCAACCCACCACAGTAACAAGCTAACAATTAGTCAATAATACACTGTACACACGACTTCGAGGTAGGAGAGATTTTAATGCCCACAGGAGACAGATTCATCAGCCACACAAGGTGCCTCAAAACAATCCCAAAAATCTTAGTTGCAGACATGCCATATATATAGACATCAGTGTCCTGCATAACAAGAAAGAAAACAGAAAGAGGGGGCAGGTGGTGGAAGGGAACCAGACGTTCATCTTCTTATCTCTCAATGTTTTGGTGTCAAGACGACTCTATATCTGGTCATGTCGAGTCGACCCTTTCACTGTGTTTGAAAATATAGCTGTCATGCATAACATGAGGATAGTAAAACATGTTATGCGTGACAGCTATATTTTGACTGTAGAGGGGGGCGTGGCAGTTTCACACATTTCTGTCTAATTTATAGTTATATGATTACGCACGTTAATATGTTGTAATATATATAAATAATAAAATAATAATATATAAAAAAAATATATATAAATAATAATATATATGTAATATATATATATATAATCTTAACTAAGTGTTAGGATGTTTTTGTGAGAGATCAGGAACCACACAGGAGGCTGGAATCCTCTTTGCAGAGCTTTTATTATTAAAGCAAGACGTAATCTGTAAAACAAAGTCTGTTATCCAGGCGAAGGGTCGTAGAGGCCAGAAGATCAGTCCGAAACCAAGACAGGAGCTAGGGGAAACACAAAGGGTTAGAGAGGTACGAGGAGCAAGGATTAGACACGAGAGCATGGAGACCGTAGACACGTGTTTCTTAGATTGTTTGGTACACATACTAGGCTGTAATACTTCGCACTGGCGTGTTGACATTGAGGTGCTTAAATGTGGTTGCGGTTGTTCAGGACCGGCTGGCAGGCACTGATGAGGGGGGCGTGGCAGTTTTACACATTTCTGTCTAATTTATAGTTATATTGTTAAACACACATTAATATGTTGTAATATGTTTAGACATATGTCTGTCTGATTATGATATAAATTCTACAAGTTTAACATACTAGCAATTTTAACATTTTTCCAACACTGAGTCATCTGCTGTGGTGATTCCCCCACAGGGAGCAGCCAAAGTTGACAATGCCAGTACACTGATCCATCCAATACACTACTGTTCATCCTGTAGATCCATCACCAACCACTCATCCTGTATAGGTTGGAGCAGAATAGGGCACCAATCCAGTTGCAGGGCATATGCACACGCACACACACACACACACACACACACACACCACCTAACCAGCATGTCTTGCTGTAAGAGAAAACCAAAGAACTGGAGAAAATCCATACAAGCATGGGGAAAACATGCAAACTCCACACACACGTTTTACACAGTTTTTGTTACAATGTCAAGACCAGATGCTAATCCATGAAGGAGAGGTGTGGCAACAGTGATACCCACTGAGCCTCCGTATCGTTTCAATAACATATTGAACGACATGAGTAAAACAAAATAAAAACAAAACCTTGTAATTTACAAAAAAATAAAAAAAATAAAGTAAAAGTAAACAAGATAAAGGATAAAACAGAAAGTCAACGTAGGGGAAACCATGACTGCCAGTAGTAAGATAAAAGTTACTGATTAAAAGCCATATCATATAGCAATGTTTTAAGATACATTCTAAAAACCAAGACAGATGCCAGTTGTCTGATTTGAAGAAGTAGCTTGTTCCACAGTTTAGGTGCAGTCACAGAGAAGGCACGATCCCCCTGGTTTTTTAGCCTAACCTTAGGAACTGTAAGAAGGAACTGATCCTTAGACATAATGGTCTAAGGATCCTAAGGATTATCTCACTTATATAACTATTACTAATATAACTAATTTAGTTCACACTTACACATGAGCCAGTGTCAGTTATTTTGGTATTTAGACTACAGTACTCAAAAAAATCTAATTCTGTTTATTTTCTATAATTTACCAATATATTAAACACCAATAGCAAGTGTTACTAGATTTGAGTGAGTAAGCTTATATAAGTAAAATAAGCACAGAATGAAAAAGGAGTAATCCTAATGGTCATGTTTTATGGTGCATTGACATTAAGTGTTCTGAGTCTATATGTTCCTTGAAGTGAAGTAATCACATATCAAAATTAAAGTTAGTTCTTATTCAATTCAATTTATTTTTATATAGTGCCTTTTACAACAATGTGCCTCAAAGTGCTTTACAGATGAAATTGCAGACATTAAGGAATAAGCAGTAGGAACAAATACAAATGAAGCCAGACAACAGTGGAGGAGAGGAACCAAAAACTCTACAGTGTGGAGAAAAAAAAAACTCTGAGGGCCCAAGGTTGACTGGCTGCCCAGCCCCTCCTGGGCATCTTAATATTACAGAATAAACAGGTACTTATTGAGACTTTGACTGTAAGCAGCACTAAAATGTAAATAACACAATATAATCCTTGTTTACTCCAGGTGTTGAAGTAACTTTCAGTGGTTTTTGGTGTCCCTCGGGTGAAGCTTCATCAAAAGGGGTACAATAAGAGTCAGCAGCCCTAACAAGCCATCCCGCTCAGAGGGTGCCCAGGCGGGCACCCACTACACACATGCACATGGAGAGAATTTAGAGAGTGGTTAGTAAATAATATGAACACTAGCAGCCCCATAGCAAAATATTACAATTATATTGGCATGTACAGCATGCGCCAGCACCAGTAATTACCATGAACTATGGAAAATGTTGTGGGAAGGCTAAATCAAAAAAGTAGGACTTCAGTTGGGACTGAGACCAATTCGGCATCCCGTAGGTATCCAGGCAGACTATTCCATTGACTAGGGGCAATCTTATAACGATTTCAGACAGGGACCAAGGTGAGTGAGGTCCAGGTGCAGAGATTTTATTATAACAGAAAATGGGAACAAGTAAGGAAAGTAAAGCCTAAGAACAGCACTAACCACGAAACCAATATGAGACAACAATAACTCAAACTACAGGAGAACGAGCATTAGAAATGAATTTCTTACAGAAAAACATGATCCACTTAGCATAAAAATCATCCACAAATCAAAAATCTAGATACAATCCTGACTGGCCATGGTCAGTGATTGGATAGTCATAGGCTACATCCATATGCAAAATATTGCAGCAATATCTGCATTATAGGTAGAGTCCTAAGAAATTGCATAACTTGGAATTTTTCCATGTTAATGAAATGGCTAACAAATCGCTGCTCTAGATCTATTTGGGTCGACCTTGGTTAGTTATTGGGCTATAGTAGGCTACATAACTATTCAAAACATTGCAGCAATATTTGTAGCACAGCCAGATTCAGAAGCAAAATTGGATTTAATGGGATTTTCAATACAAAAGAATGGCTGCCAAATTGCCAGTGCAGGTCCAGTCTGGACAAGCCTGCGGCACTCATAAACTTTTATCATCTCCCTTTGGCCTATGAAATCTCAGTTGAATCAAGCTTAACGTGAGCAAGTTGTGAATTTTTGAAAATTTGGCCCATGATAGAGATAGGGATCCTTGAGAATTTTTTCTGACCTGGACGTTTGGCCTAGATACACCAGTACGGAGCTTCACTATTTTGTAATTCGCAAAATAGTTCCTGCCAAGTGGTTATTCTGTGCATGCTGTAATTGTAGTTTGTGGGCTCTAGTTCCTTGATCTCTGTGTTTGGTTCCCCTTAGCATGTATGTCTCTGTTTCTGTCAGGATTTTCCCCTTACTGTAGCCTACTTCTATTAATGTCCATGTTCTGGATTGTCCTGGCTTTTTTATCCATTGTATTGTACTCTTGGATCTGCTATTGTAACTTGGTTGTCTTTGTTCCTGCAAGTGGATCATACTCTACTGCTATGTTTGATTGGGTTTAGCAACTGGGATTTTGATAAACTACAATGAGAATAGGACAGTCGGAAAACAATAGTGGACACAGGGCTGTCCAGTCACGGTCCTGGAGGGCCGCAGTGGGTGCAGGTTTTTCTTCCAACCAGTTCATTCATTTTAATTTGACAATTATCTCAATTAAATATCAATTACATCCTTGTTTCTCTGTATTCTTCCTAATCATTTGCATATGTCTGCACTTAGTTGTCTTAATTACTTGAACGAAAATGACAGTTACAAAGAAAAAAGTAAAATGTGAGTCTCTTCTGCTTTCAGATCTGTAACAAATATATAAATCACACATTACAATGTCGCTCTAACCACAGAATCAGAGTAGAAATTGTCTGGATAATTTAGCATGATGTTTTATTCAGATCAGGAATAACTAATTTTTGAGTTGTTACACATGCAAGTTTTTCCCCCTTTAATTGTTTTAGTGAAATCATAAGCAAATGTGTTACATGAAGTGTAAGTAAACTACATACAACAAAACACAATACCAAATCATACTTAACCAAATGACTTAAGTAATAGAAAGCAATTCTGAATTAAAACATTGTTCCAACCCTCCTTACTTTTAAGGAAAATGTAAGCATAACTGGTACATGAACGCAACATAAAATTCAATAAACCAAAATGCTGTGGGAACGTAACTGGAACAATAACTGACCTAAAACCAGAGTGAGGCAGTCAGCACAAGTTTGGTGATTGCTAAAGGATGGCGGAGCACACATGTAAACGTCTCACTCACGAGTTCCTTAAAAGTAAGGAGGGTTGGAACAATGTTTTAATTCAGAATTGCTTTCTATTACTTAAGTCATTTGTGGCCGCGCACAATGTCCTCTAACGAAGCTAAACATGCCGTGATGATGCTGTGTGTCATAAACACAATTAACCTGTTATACCTATTACATGGGGGTGCACACGTGTTGGTTCCTACTTTATTTGACCTGTCATCTCTCTCTCACATACACACACACACACACACACACACACACACACACACACACACACACACTTCTGACACAGATTATACCTAATTAATATATTGAAATGTGTGAAGTCATTCGCTTCGTACAGTTCACTTGGCACAAATGCTGAATGATAGCTATATATTAGATATGATTAAAATGTTTTTGTATTTACTAATGTGCATTTCACGAAGCGCTAACACATTTCTTAACTCACATTCTTCTATTATTCATAATGTGCCAACTTTTGTAGAGTTTTCTACAGATCCTAAAATGTTTGTATAGACATGCGTACGAAGCTTTCTCGTCATTTTGTTTCGTACGAAGCTTTTCTAAATGAATTCAGCGTCGTGAGCCACTGTACTGTATTATTATTATTATTAGTAGTAGTAGTAGTAATATTATTATATTATGACTGCATGTGTTTACACGGCACACGCGATCAGAAGCCGATCGCGCACACAGCCCAGCATGCTGTAACGCTGATAGGTTCTCTTCATCATAAAGCTCCGCCTGTCTAACACCGTACCGGAAGTTTCTAGCGTTTCTTAGTAACAGAAAGACGGCGGACGCACAGACGTAATAACCAACTTCTTCCTTGTTGTAATTTTGTAATTTTGTTACAGTACTGCACATTGTTCTGTTTATCAGAGATAAAAATTAGTGGAGGCCGTTTTGAGAGGATGAATTAACAGAAATTACTGATCACTATAGCGATATTTCGGTAATTATTTAAGTATATAAAATTCGCAACCATATGAGAACCTGAATAACATAAGCGGCTGGGTAAAAGATGGATGAATGGACAGAAAAAAAACTTGTACTACTTCGTTTTTTTGTACTGTATTTTTGCTGGTGTTATAATAATCACAATTATTTCTTTCTCAAAGTGTGAAGAGTCATAGTCTGATTGGCTAGAAAAAGCACGTTCTTTGGGGTGAGTACAAATAATTTATAGCAAAGACTAATCCAGCAATATTTAAAATTTCACTTTTGTGTTGCATGTATAATACTGGATACTTCCTTAAAAATGTTCCAGGCTTACAGTTTAGAATGGAAGGTGAGGGAAGAACAAAGCAGGAGATGGAACTGGGTCTGATACAGGGTGATGAAGAGGGAGAGATACCTCATGGTGTGGGAGAGGCAGCGGCTCACTCCGGAGGAACAGACCCTCTACTTTATGAGGTACAGGGGAAGGAGGTTCACACTCTCACATGCACATACAATCAGGGAACCATGCATGCACAGTGACAGAATCCAACACACACAGAGAACCACACACCCACAATGAAAGAACCAAACACACACAGAGGCATGCGTGCACATGTAATGGGGGCAACGTGGACCCAAACTCGCACTCTAGCCCTGACTTACCCGAGGAGTCTCACCATAACACTTTCACATCCACTACACTTGCACAAACACATATGCACACAGGAAGGAGAATTTACACAGTTTTAGGAAGCAGTTACATTGCAGGGGAGGGGTACGAGAACAATACTATATCTTTATGGCTTTTTTCAGTTCATTGGTTGAATGGAAACATGCTCTTTCACTCATCATGGATCTTCCTTCCAGATTGCATTGGAGGGATCATTAACAGAGAGACAACAGTTGGCTCTAGGTCCTGAAGATGATTCTCTTTACTCTCAGTCTGAAACCAGTCATACTGGTGGCACTGTTCTTCCACCTGTTTATTCTGGTTAGTACATCTTCATTCTCCACTTCACTATTTGGAGTAAATATCAAAAGAAAAGAAAAATACTTTTTTCAAAAACATGTCACAGACAAAAGCTAGCATCAGGTGTGTGTCATTGCTAGTGTGAGCTTACATTCAGAAATGGACAGTTCCAGAGCTGAAAGTCTCCAAGAGATGGTGGTCTTTTAGTTTTACATAGTACTTTTGTTTTTATACATGTACTCACTAGTCAGATGTTTTATCAAAGTTATGTGGATACTTACCATGTGTATACATTCAAAGCAGTGTATGGACAACAATCTAATTCAAGTTTTCTGTTCTGAATGCATGAATCACATCTCTGCACTTTCAACTCAATAAAAGGATACTTTTCTCACCTGTGTTTGCAAATGTACATCAATCACCAGCCAATAGGAAACAAGATGAATGGCAATTTATGTGTTCTTGAGAATAGTTCTAAACTGCTGCCAAATGAGTGATATGACTGATGTGTTTTTCAGTCAATGACAGTGCAGATGTACCTGCTGGTCCTGAGCCCTCTTTGCACATGTCCATCACCATCTCAGCCAATGAGGATGGAGAAGACCCTGCCAGGGCAGCAGAAGAGCAAACAGAACTGGTTGTTCTGGACCCTGAACATGTCAGTAACTTCTTCATCACTTCAGCTTTACTCATTTATCCTTTGGTGAAGAAGTAGAGTCAGTGTAATTTTTTCTCCCTGTAGCCGTTAATGAAGAGGTTCCAGTCTGCTTTGAAGAATCACCTGAAAACACAGCTGGACAGACTCAACATGGAGCTCCGTGAGAATGTAATCCTCTACCTCCAAATCTCTGCTGCTTTTCCAAGTTTCTTTACCCATAATAAAAAGCCTGACATGGATGACTTCACCATTTGGGAAACTAATCAAACTCTTGTTCTGACTACCAGGGACATCCTGATATATACATTATATGTACACCAATCAGCCACAACATTATGACCACTTACAGGTGCCGTGAATAACGGTGATTGTCTCGTTACAGTGGTTCCTTGCAGTGGGTGGAATATATTTGGCAGCAAGTTGATGTGTTGGAAGCAGGAAAAAATGAACAAATGTAAGGATTGCAGTGACCAGGGTAGTCATAATGGTTATAGCTGGTGTGTGTATATATATATATATATATATATATATACATACACACACACACATGCGCAACAGCCACTTTTTTTTTAGGTACACCTTGGTAGTATGGGGTTGAACCCCCTTTTGCCTTCAGAACTGCCTTAATTCTTTGTGGTATAGATTCAACAAGTTGGTCTGTATTCACATAGTTGCTGCAGATTTGTTGGCTGCACATCCATGATGCAAACCTCCTGTTTTACCACATCCCAAAGGTGCTCTATTGGATTGAGATCTGGTGACTGTGGAGGCTGAGTACAGTGAACTCATTGTCATGTTCAAGAAACTAGTTTGAGATGATTTTAGCCTTGTGACATGGTGTGTTATCCTGCTGCAAACAGGTATCAGAAAATGAGTGCACTGTGGTCATAAAGGGATGGACATGGTCAGCAATAATACTCAGGTAGGCTGTGGTGTTTAAACAATGTTCAGTTGGTACTAAGGGGCACAAAGTGTACCAAGAAAATATCCCCCACACCATTACACCACCACCAGCAGCCTGAACCGTTGAGACAAGGCAGGTTTCATATTGTTTACGCCAAGTTTTGATCTTACCATCCTTATGTTGCAGCAGAAGATCAAGACTCATTAGACCAGGCAATGTTTTTCCAATCTTTTGTTGTTCAATTCTGGGGAGCCCATGTAAACTGTAGCCCCAGTTTCCTGTTCTTAACTGACAGGAGTGGCACCCAGTGCAGTCTTCTGTTGCTGTAGCCCATCTGCTTCAAGGTGCACTGTGTGTTCCGAGATGCTCTTGAGCATACCGGAGTTATAACGAGTGGTTGAGTTACTGTTGCCTTTCTATCAGATCGAACAAGTCTGGCTATTCCCCTCTGAGCTCTGGCATCAACAAGGCATTTTCACCCAGATCACTGCTGCTCACTAAGAATTTTCTCTTTTTCAGATCATTCTCTGTAAGCCCTAGAAATAGTTGTCTGTGAAAACCCCAGTAGATCAGCAGTTTCAGAAATACTCAGACCAGCCCATTTGGCACCAACCACATCACCTTCAAATTCACTTAAATCACCTTTCTTCCCCATGCTGATGCTTGGATTGATTTCAGCAGATTGTATTGACTATGCCCACATGCCTAAATGCACTGAGTTAGTACCATGGGATTGGCTGATTAGATATTTGTGGTAATGAGCAACTGAACAGGTGTACATAATAAAGTTACTGGTGCGTGCGTGCATGCACACAGACACACAGGTTCTTTGACCTACATCTCTCTACCTGTTCAGTAGTCACTTGATGTTGCCATTCAGATGTTGCTAAACTGACAAACAAGATTAAGCTTACTGCTGACAACGAGTAACTGGTAAGTAGTAACTGAGTAGCTGTAGCACCATATATTATATAGCCAAATCTAAACCCTTGCAGTGGATAAGAAAAGTGAGCCCAGCTTATGAAACCGCTCAGAAGCTGTTAATTTTCTGCATATTTAGAATACCAGTGATGGACGTGATGCAGGTGTAGTAAATAGCAAATGGCCATTTTTCCAAGCAGTTCTGGAATGAGGCTGTTCATCTGAGGTTCTTAATGGTTGTTCTGCTCAGTCGCTTGTAGGTTTAGGTTTTGGGACAGAAATAATATCAAGCAGCCAAAGGTTCCCTGTTGACACAGTTTCATAACACTGTTATGGAATGCAGTCACATTAATATTGCATTTTGGGTATGTGGAATGCTTGTGAGCTACACAGTTTTTCCATGGGATTGCTGATAACTCCTGGGGTAGTTGGTACACCAGTTCTTGTTCCATACCAGTTGATTTGTGCCCTGTGTATCATACCAGAAGTGGACAACTGAGAGTCTCTTTCCCAGCTGGCCACAGAGCGAGCGGAGTGCGCCCGGCGGGAGGAGCTGGGTGTAGAGCTGTACTCTGTGCAGCAGGAGCTTGCCCGACTGCAGGCTAACCTGGAAGGCCGTCATGAGGCTAGCACTCAGGCAACCATGCAGCATCGACAGGCCCAGGAGCAGCTGGAGGGAGTGCGCAGCGAGTACAGCATTCTCCTTATTGAGGCCAGCCAGCAGAGGGCACAAGGTCGGACCACACACCTGGGATGATGCAAAACATCAGCATAAGGCATTAGAGGACTTTCCTAAAATGAAGATAACACAAAGGGAAAATAGAAGGCAGTGGTACATTGTGGTAAAATTTTAAAGATGTTAAAAGTTAGAAATACTAAATGTGACATTGTGGAATAGGTGCATGTGTATGAAAATCATTTTATTATCCTTGTAAAGAGAAAATTATGGCCCTGGTAAAAGTCTATGATTGGAGACCTCATGCCATAGTCTACCTTGAGAATAGCCTATGGAGTTGGCTGAATCACTCATTAGAAGTAAGTCACTGAGAAATTTGATGCGGACAAATACATAAATAGTTAACCTGAGTAGTTAATTTCGCTTGTGAGATATTTTCAAACTAAAAGTCAGGGTAGTAATAAGAATGGTTCTGGCCCAGAAGCTGGAATAAAAGGTTAAAAAATAGGAAAAGAGAGCAACAAAATGATAAGATGCTTGATAGACAGAAAAGTTCCTGTGATCAAAGTTAAGACTTGCTCCTAAAACCATGCCCACAGTGTCACAGCTGCAGACGGAGTTGGAGAGCTTCGCGCTGAATCTGCTGTATATGCAGGAAGCGAGCGAGGGCATGCGGTCTGACATGGCAGCCATGAAGAATGCTTCCAGCAGAGCTCATGCTGAGAAGCTGCAGGCCGAGGAAGAGAAGCAGAAGCAGGTCTGACCCTGAGCAGCCTGCTGCTCACCGTTCCCTTCCTCTCTCCTCTCCTTTAACCCTAGTTTCTATTCTGTCTCTGAGCAGACTGAAGTGACTGCTGCTCTCGGCTGTTTTTTAATGTCCCCTCCTCTGCCTGATCCTCTTCTTCAGGACCTATATGTGGAACGGTTGACGAGGCGTGTGGAAAAGCTAACCGAGCAGATCACTTTCTACGAAGCCCAAACCGTTCTTCAGGCAAAAGACACTCAGGCTGCCAAGCAGCTCCTTGCTGAGGTAACGCTTGTCTGCATCCCTGCGCCGTTCCTGCAGCGCTTCTTCAGGCGCTGCACGTGGGCTACACGTGGGCTCCACATGGGCGCTGTGAGTCTGCTCGCTATGTCTCCTGCAGGCCCAGATGGAAATGGACTCGCTGATGGTGGACCGCAGGCAGCTGCTGCAGCAGTGGAGCAGCAGTCTGGTGGTCATGAGGCATCGCGACGAGGCCTACGCCACCATGTGTGGAGCATTGCGGTGAGTGCACTGTGCAACTGTCTATCACAGCGGGCTGACATGGGACACCTAAAACACATTTCAAAAGCAGGAAAAACATGAGTTTTCCAAAAATCCTAGCACCCTGTCTAGGGTGCACATTGTGTCGTGCCCTATGCTGAGTGCCCCAGCTATGAACTTATCCAGAATAATTTTTTTTTTTTTTTTTATCTGATTGGATGAATTATTGCTTAGTTATATTTGACTGTTCTTTTTTGTCATGCATTTCTTTTTTGGCCTTCCTCCCCATCCAGAGAAGCACGTCACCGGGTGCGGTCTTTGGAAACGGAGATTGAGGGCTTCAAGAAGTCCACTATGCAGGAGGAGGAGCGTAACGAGATGCTGACGGCCCTACTGAGACGCGCTCAGACAGACCAAGCCACCTCTCGCCGACTAATTGCCCACAGCCAAGCCCAGCAAGAGGCGCTGCAGGCCCAGTACACCACCTACACGCGCACACTGCAGGAGACGGAGCAGGCGCTGGCTCGCCTCACAGCGGTGACATGTCACCCTCTTTGTACCTTTGTGTCATCTTTATGGAGTGCTTTACTGTGGAGCAAATATCACATACCCAGGACAGTTACCTTAAGAAACTTCACATATATAATATTAGCAATAATTAAACAAAATTAAATTAGTGCATGCTTTTTAAATGTTTGTCCTTTAAATCCAATAACCTCTTATAGGACTGAACCATACTTCTGTTTAATGTACCTATGTTCTTTGCATGGAGTGAACACTAAAGTTGTCATGTTACTGAGCAAAGGAGGCATCTCCCCCTGTTCTGACTCTCCCATACACTTTTTCCATCAGGAGTGTGCGACGCGTGAGGCAGAGGTGACAGAAAAGAGAAAAGAGGCTGAGAGGGAGTCTGCCATTCGCCTGGACGTGGAGGACAAGATCGTGGCAAAGATACAAGAGCAGCTGGCACACAACAACGCAGCCAAGCACACTCACGGGCTGTTCAAGAAAGTGGCTGCCCAAAAACGAGAGAAGGTAGGCTTGGGACAGCGCTGCACATGCGAAGTCGGCCTGTTCGGGACTGTCTGCTGTGTGTCTCTCAGGACATTTCAGTGGTATCTACTGTGGCATCTCCTGAGGCATCACCTCTGGGAGTGTGCCTGTCTGTCTGCCTGTCTGTCCTACTGCACTGGGTTTCTGTGGCACCCCTTTTGTGAGCATGTCTGTCCTGCTGCACATGTGAAGGAGGCACAGCTGTCACGGCTAGACAACGAGATGGCACATGTGGCGTTGGAGAGCAGCGAGACAAAGCTGCGTCTGGAGTCCATGGTCCAGCTCCTGGCCGAGCTGGAGCAGGAAGTGGCCCATCATCATGAGCTGCTGTCCCACAGCGAGGCCGAGATCAAGAAGCGAATGGCAATTATTGGCCGCAAGCAGGCCACCATCAACCTGTACAACAAGAAGATTGAGCAGATTGTTGCCAGTACTGGGGTCAGTGCATCAGATGACCTGTCCTATAATGTTACGCTCATTTAATTGTCTAAATACTGGGCTCTTGTTTTTGTTATCAAAGGACTATATATAATGATCATTTAGTTGTCATTATCATTTTGATTTTTTGAAATTGTCAGGTTTGTGACATACAGTTACCCAAGTTAAATAACTGTCAGCAATGCTATTGTTAAATTAATCGCCTATTCTTCTCTTACTTTAATGCATCTGCAGTATGCTACATATTACATTTAATGATGTCCAAAATATATTTTACAGATCTAGAGTTAATTTTTTTTTTTTTATGTACTGATGTGACTTTGGGTTGACTATATGCATGTTTACGTTTGTGTGTGTGTGTGTGTGTGTGTGTGTGTGTGTGTGTGTGTGTGTGTGTGTGTGTGTGTGTGTGTGTGTTTTGTGTG